>SJYC01136402.1:0-134509 GCA_006408675.1 Madoqua kirkii
CCTTGTCTGACCTCAGCGGGAATGTGCATTAAGTGACTCAAATTTTTTGCCACAAGCATTGATTTTGGAGTTAGAAAGAAATTTTAGCAACTAGGCAAGCTTGCAAATTGCAAAATCCACAAATCAAGGACAACTGACTGTTCTGGGAATGGGTCCAACAAGAAGTGTTCAAGACCCTTTAAACTTTCCTGAAAGGAGGTGAAAATGAGATCCAAGAAGAATATTCCACGATCTTGAGCAGAAAACGCAATATGATAAAGGTTTCAGTTCTCCCCAGAGGAACACAGTGCAAGCCCAACACAGTTTTTCATGGAAACTGAAAGGCTGGTTCTAAAATGTATATGGGAATGCAAAGCGTCAAGAATAACCAGGATCCTCCTGAGGAAGCCACAATTGTGTCAGACATTATAGACTGCTGTATGTATGCCCTCTCAATTAATCCTTATGGCAAGAGTCATTCCCTGTTTTACATATGAGAGCACTGAGGTTTGCAGAGGTTAGTGACTCACCCGGGGCACACAGCAGGGGCAGGTGGCACCTGCAACACCCTGGTGAGTTCCATATTTCTCACTCACTCACACACACACACACAACACACTCACACACTTACACACACACACTCACACATTTACACACACATACTCACTCACACACACCCGGAGATGGGGATCACCAGCTCACACCCATTGGGGCTTGTGTGCTGTGCTTAGTCGCTCAGTTGTGTCCGACTCTTTGCAACCTCATGGACTGTATGCCTCCAGGTTCCTCTGTCCATGGGATTCTCCAGGCAAGAATACTAGAGTGGGTTTCCTTGCCCTCCTCCAAGGGATCTCTCTGACTCAGAGATCGAACCCAGGTCTCTTGCATTGTAGGCAGATTCTTTAACATCTGAGCCACCAGCAAACCTCTTGAGCCCCTTTGTTTTAGACTGGAAGCTATAGGAGAAGCAAGTCTGGACCAACCTTGGGGCAGAATTGAGCCTCTAGCCCAGCGTTGGTCCTGGTTCAGTGGGTTTCTGTGGGCCGTCGAGGTCTCAGTGTGATGTGGTCTGCATCCTTCTTGGTCTCTCATCGCTTTTCTGATGTATGTTGTTGTGGTCAAGTTCCTTTAACTGCTCTGCCCTTCAATTTCTGTAAAATGCAAAGAATCATTCCTAAACCCATGGGTGGTTTGAAGATTAAATTAAATAACACTCAGATCACAGTGTCTGAACCTGGAGAAGCATTCAACAAACGTCAAGGACTAGTATCATTTATCATTTAAATGCATCATTTAGAACCACGATTGTGTAAGACATTATAGATGGGTGTACACATGCCCTTTCAGTTAATCCTTACAACAAAGGAGTCATTCCCTGTAATACATATGAGAACACTGAGGTTTGCAGAAGTTAGTGACTCACCTGGGGCACACAGTAGCAGCAAGTGCGCTTGCAACATGGTGGTGAGTTCTCCTTGGATTCTGCTTCTTTGCCATCTTCTCCTCAGAGGAGCCGTCAATCAAGTGTAGCCCTGTGAAGTGCGCTGCCCTTGCTTCAGCCCATGGAGGCATCCTGCTGTCTTTCCTCCACTCTGTTTTCTCTGCGTATCGGGACTTGCCCTGTATAGCTCTTTCTTCTTGCCTTTTTTGGGGGGGAGGGTTAAACTGTACTTTATTTGTTCCTATAACATTGTCTCTATAAAAAATTGATCAACCATAGCATGCAAAAAATTCTCTTCTGAACGGAACCGCTTCAATAACTCCTTGGATATCGGTAAGTCAATTATGAAGGTTGTTCAATTTATAGTCCTCTCCTTTATAGCACTTCTAAGCAGTGTGTGAGACACATACCACAGAGGTAGGAAAGACCATTCTTAATGAATTATCTTAATTGTAGAGAATTTCTGAAAATAAAACTGAAAAAGGCTAAACCATGCCTTTGATGAGTCCCAAAAGACCACAGATCCATCTCCTATTCGAAGAATTAGTCCCCTGGAGAGTTCTAGCCTCTGTAGGGCACTTGATAACAAGATCCACCAGGGCTCTGAACAATTGATTGCATGAAGAACACTTTCGGTCACTCTCACTTCCCAATTCTCTGGACCACCCAGTCCTGCTGGCAGAGAGGGCAGCGATTGTTCTGTTTCACCCACAAGGACATGCAGCAGTTGTGGAAGGAATGATTACATTCTCCCCAGACCGCAACACAATCCTCTTGTTTGTTTTCAGCTTGACATCTAAGACAGGCATCCATCACCTGGACCCTGCAGATGGCGCACGTTTCGCACTCCACGTCCCAGCTCCACATGGCCACCGTGTTCCACTTCTTGAGAGAGAACATTCTGTCGCCGCCCGACTTGGATCCTGTGCTCTCCGAGTGAGAGGACAGGGCTCAGGGTTCCTCACCGTCTTCCACGTGGGCCATAGCGGCGGTGCGGAGCCGGCGACGTTGGGTCGTCTATTCTTGCCTTTTTAATTTAACATTATAATGTTGCTGCTAAGTCACTTCAGTAGTGTCCGACTCTGTGCAACCCCACAGACAGCAGCCCACCAGGCTCCGCCATCCCTGGGATTCTCCAGGCAAGAACACTGGAGTGGGTTGCCATTTCCTTCTCTAATGCATGAAAGTGAAAAGTGAAAGTGAAGCCGCTCAGTCACGTCCGACTCTTAGCGACCCATGGACTGCAGCCCACCAGGCTCCTCCGTCCATAGGATTTTCCAGGCAAGAGTACTGGAGTGGGGTGCCATTGCCTTCTCCCATTATAATGTTAGCACATTTCAAAATATTTTAAAAACACAGGCATGCCTCATTTTATTGCATTTCACTTTGTTGCACTTTGCAGATATTGTACTTTTTACAGGTAAATATTTTAGAAAACCGACAAATAACTATAGGGAAAAAATAATCCACTGATGAAGACTTATTTCTTCCCCCAATGCACTGAGTGGGTGACCTTGAGACAGTCAGTCGTAATTTTTGAGACAGTTATTTATTTTTGATCAAGAGAAACATATGATCTTTGGTGGCTCTGCTTGTCTTCCCAGGTGGTTCAGAGGTAAAGAACCAGCCTGTCAATACAGGAGATGTAAGAAATGTGGGTTCAATCTCTGGGTCTGGAAGATCCCCTGGAGGAAGGCATGGAAACCCACCCTAGTGTTCTTGCTTGGTGAATCCCCATGGACAGAGGAGCCTGGCGGGCTACAATCCATGGGGTCACAAGGAGTTAGACACTACTGAAGTGACTTAACGCCCTCCCCTGTAACTCCTCTGCTGCCCTAGCAGGCACCCCACCCTCACCTTAGCAACCACTCATCTGTTCCCCATGACTAGGGTTTTATCTTTGTGAGAGGAAAAGCACAAAGTTTGTCACAATCTGGACTTTGCCCATTACTTTAACAAATCATTTGTTTTTATCTTAATCTTGTTTTGTTTTTTTTTTTGTTCAAAACTTGGTCCAGTGTCATTTCTCTGGAAAGCATCCTTTGACCTCTCTCATTGTCATCTGGTTCACATACTTTCTGGCTCAGACTGTAAAGAATCCTCCTGCAATGCAGGAGATGAGGGTTTGATTCCTGGG
The DNA here is from genome assembly GCA_006408675.1 of Madoqua kirkii. Lineage (NCBI taxonomy): Eukaryota > Metazoa > Chordata > Mammalia > Artiodactyla > Bovidae > Madoqua > Madoqua kirkii. Next base: position 3,558 of record SJYC01136402.1, read on the forward strand.
TCATGAAGATCCCCTGGAGAAGGAAATGGCAGCCCACTACAGTATTTGTGCCTGGTGAATTCCATGGACTGAGGAGCCTAGTGGGCTACAGTCCATGGGGTGGCAAAGAGTTGGACATGACTGAGCGACTAACACAGATTATGGGCTTCCATAATTTCTGTGCATATTTCTAATCTCTCAATTGTTTTTTGGATTTTTGGTGGCACAGCCTATGGGATCTTAGTTCCTCAACCAGAGATTGAACCCAGTCCCTTTGCAGTGAGAACTCAGAGTCCAAACCAGTGGATAACCAGGGAATTCCCTACCATTATCAGTTTTAATCTCTGTTAGATTTCAAATTTCTTGAGGGCAGAGATTATTCCTGCTCCAATTTGTTTCTCAACTGCCTATTAAATATGCATGTATATGAATATATAACGTGCAATTACTTATTATTTGATTCATAGATAAGTAACTAAGAGAGATGCTGAAGAGGGTGACCCAGATTCTCCTAAGACTGGGTGTCTGGTTGCTTGAGTTGAGAAAAAACAAAAGGGACAGCATGTAGTCACTTTGAAATGTAAGAATTTGAGAAAGCTTCTTAGAAAAAAAAATCAGATTCCATATTTGTTAGCTATTGCAACCCCACACACATGCTCAGGTATTCCAGGACAAGTGTTTTAGCAAATAGCACTGTACGTGGTGACAGGAGCCAGAGGGGTTGGGTCAGGAGAGAGGCCCATCTTTCTAGTTCTGCAGACGGGCTTGGCATCACTGCCAAAGTCAGTGGGACTGGGTAGTGGGGCTCCAGACCCATGACCTCAGTTTTAGTCAGAGTTCTGCTTTCATTTCTATTTGAAGAAGGATTTCTGCTGCTTAAAAAAATAAAAGCTGGGGCATCACAACCTTAGACCAAATAGCAATGCAGCCCACGTCCAGGCTGATTTGCCAGCTTCCCTAAGACTCATTTCCACTGGGGCTTTCTTTAATTAGGTTCTTTTTTTCTGGCATTTGATGCTATTCACAGTCAGAATCCACTCTTGTCACACTTGCTTGAGTTTCTGCCATGTTCTAGAAACTCTCGTTTGTTTGGACAGTTCTCTGGTGGGTCATTCTGGGAAGGTGCTTTCAGCCAAGTCCTGAAACTCCCTCATCAGGCGACAGGCACATCATCTCCCTCAGAGTCCTGCAGTGAGAACCCTGCTCCATGGATAATTGTGTTAGCAATCAATAATCCTTTCACTGAGACTGGTCATTTTTACTTATTTATAGTGTTCATTGTGCAGCACAAAATGATGAGACTTCTGAATGACAGAAATAATACCACCTTGATTCCAAAATAAGGTTTGGGATTAGTATTATAATTTAGTAGTGTGCTAAGAAATCTCAATAACCTCAGATATGCAGATGACACCACCCTTATGGCAGAAAGTGAGGAGGAACTAAAAATCCTTTTGATGAAAGTGAAAGAGGAGAGTGAAAAAGCTGGCTTAAAGCTCAACATTCAGAAAACTAAGATCATGGCATCTGGTCCCATTACTTCATGGCAAATAGATGGGGAAACAGTGTCAGACTTTATTTTTTGGGCTCCAAAATCACTGCAGATGGTGATTGCAGCCATGAAATTAAAAGATGTTTACTCCTTGGAAGGAAAGTTATGACCAACCAAGACAGTATATTAAAAAACAGAGACATTACTTTGTCAGCAAAGGTCCATCTAGTCAAGGCTATGGTTTTTCCAGTGGTCATGTATGGCTGTGAGAGTTGGACTGTGAAGAAAGCTGAGTGCCAAAGAATTGATGCTTTTGAACTGTGGTGTTGGAGAAGACTCTTGAGAGTCCTTGGACTGTAAGAAGATCCAACCAGTCCATCCTAAAGGAGATCAGTCCTGGTGTTCATTGGAAGGACTGATGTTGAAGCTGAAACTCCAATATTTTGGCCACCTGATGTGAAGAGCTGACTCACTGGAAAAGACTCTGATGCTGGGAGGGATTGGGGGCAGGGGGAGAAGGGGCCGACAGAGGACGAGATGGCTGGATGGCATCACTGACTCAATGGACATGAGTTTGAGTGAACTCCGGGAGATGGTGATGGACAGGGAGGCCTGACATGCTGTGATTCATGGGGTTGCAAAGAGTCGGACACGACTGAGAAACTGGACTGAACTGAACTGAACTGAAGTGATGATAAACTCATCATGTCTTTAACCACAGTGTCTTATTCCAAACGAGAGGAGTGGCAGGCGATGGCCTCAAGGGAAGGGTTATAATGGGATGGGAGGACTAGACGAGTTTGGAAGCAGGAGCTCCGGATGAGGAGGAAGAGCAGGTTCCATGGGTGCGAGCTGCCAGTAGGCCTCAGGAGAGGCACCCCAGCAGCAAGACTCCGGATGTGGAGCAGGTCTGAGTGATGACAAGAGCCAGGAGGAGACATTGCTGGGAGGCGGGTGACAGAGTGCAATAAGGTCAGTGGAGCCGAGATCAGCTCTCCCGTAGCTGGTTGGATGGGTGACAAGGGGGCTGTGTGGACCAATGGCTTCCTCCTCTGCTGGGGTGAATCTCCCAGGCTGTAATTGTATCCACCAGTGCCACTTCCTTCTTTGCGTTGTTCTTCCTGGAGTCCCCCTGCCTCAGTCCTCCTCTGGCCACTCACCTGTCCACTTTTCATTCCCACATTTTGTGGATTCAATCTTATCTGCTACTGTTTCCAGCTGATCTTTATCCTTGGGGAATTAGACCTTTAAAAATATAGCTCTGTGGTCATTTGAATGGGGCTTGGGGAGGAGAGGAGATAAAACACACATTCAATCTGCCATGGAAAGGGGAAGTGTAGTCACTCAGTCGTGTTCGACTCTTTGTGACCCCATGGACTGTAGCCCAGCAGACTCCTCCATCCCTGGGATATTCCAGGGAGATTCCAGATACTGGAGTGGGTTGCCATTTCCTTCTCCAGGAGATCTTCCCGACCCAGGGATTGAACCCGGGTCTCCCGCATTGTAGGCAGACGCTTTACCGTCTGACCACCAGGGAAGATCAGTCTGCCATATTCCCTCCTTTTTTTCAATATCGTTAGGCTGAAGGAAAGTGATGACACTGAATACTGAGACAAAAATGGGAGGCCCCCTAACTTTCGCAGGGGTGGTGGGTTACTCCTCCTTGTTAGAGGTCACTGATTTCTTGTTTTGAAGATAGATTGCAGAGACTATTCTGGTGGCCTAGGGGTTAGGAACATGTGCTTCCACTGCTGAGGGCACAGGTTTGATCCCTGGTCAAGGAACTAAGATCCCAAAAGATGTGTGGTGTGGCAAAAAAAAAAGAAAAAAAAAAGGCAGACTCTAAAGAATTGAGATGGACAGAACAAATGTCACAAATGAGATGAGACAAGTCAATGAGGACTCTCTAGACAGGAAACGACTTTGATTATAATTAACTTTGATTATAATTCACTCCTTGTCTTGATGGAAACTCACTGCTTACAAAAAAATGATAGTGGGAAGAATCTCTTGCTTTTTATTATTACTTAATAGTTTATTTTCCATACTTTCCTTCTCATTAATACAAAAGGTATTAATTACTAAATACTTAGCTTCCTCCTCGGCTACCTCCAGCAGCTGGACTGCGCGTGGCATGCTTCCTTTGCAGACATGGGGCTCCTGTAGGCTTAAAGGACGACTTTGAGCCACTGCTTAGCTGCTTCCAGGAGATGGATAGTGTACACTTCGAGGACTTCTCTGAGCTCTAGAGGAGTGTGAAATTTGGAACCATCTTCTGTGGTAGAATGAGAAATTTAGAAAAGAGCACGTCTGCAAAAGAAGCTTTGGCTTTGGCTTGGTGATATTTTTCACCTCCATACACCTTCCAGATCAAAACTGATATTTTGTATCGGCTATATGGATTATATAACACCCAACTATGTCAACTAAAACAAAAGATTAGAGTTGCCCTGAAGGATTGGGATGAAATTTTAAAATTTCAGCAAGATTTGATAAGTGCACAACATTTTGAGGCAGCTTATATTTTTAGGAAGCTACAGCATTGCACTTTACAGCAATGCTTAAATTCCTGTCATACAGAGTGAAGAAAAAATTTAACGAGCTGAAATTACTGAAGAATTTAAGGACCTAAATGATTGTATAATGAAACTTATCACTTATGATGCATTAGAGGAAATGATGAATGTTCATGACCATTATCAGAGAGTGAAACATGTAACTTCAGCTGACAAATCCAATCCGGAAAAATCCCTCAACTTGATAAAGGATGATTTTTTAAAATAATATCAAGAACATAGCTTTGGAGCATCAGCAGTGGCACAAAGACAGAAAGAATCCACCCTTAAAACTGAAAGCTAAAGATGGAGACGAGAAGAGGGAGAGAAATTCACAACAATCAGAGAGATGTGAAAGCTCACCATCACTGGCGAAAATAAAATCAAAGGCCTTTTCAGTTGTTGTTTAGGCATAGAAGTCAAAAAGGCACCGTTAGGTCAAAGTTGACTTTTTTGACTCTGATTCTGCACCCGGTCAAGTACAAACCAAAGCAACTAGGAGAAGAAGAAACAAAGAAACGTTGAAACCAGCAGGAAGTGAAGTGTCTTCCAGAGCCAGAGGTGATACCCATAAGGAAGATAAATCTTTAAGTCTGAGAATGCCTGTGGTTATAGAAGAGGATGAGGAGAACAAAAGTTTTAGTGAAACAGAGTTCACTGCACCTAAGAGGGGAAGAAAACAGAGAACAAAAAGCCTGGTGCAGAGTACTTAATATTGAGCTCTCTTATATAGGTTCATCTCTACCAATGTTTTTGGACACCCAATGCGAAAAGCTACTCATTAGAAAAGACCTTGAGGCTGGGAAAGACTGAAGGCAGGAGGAGAAGGGGATGACAGAGGAGATGGTTGGATGGCATCACTGACTCAATGGACATGGATTTGGGCAATTTCTGGGAGATGGTGAAGGACTGGGAGGCCTGGCGTGCTGCAGTCGATGGGGTTGCAAAGAGTTAGACACGACTGAGCGACTGAACAGCAACAACTACCATTTTTCTAGATTCCACATGACCCAGCAATCCTACTCCTGGGCATATACATGGAGAAAACCATGATTCTAAAACATACATGCACCTCAGTGTTTATTGTAGCACTATATTCAGTAGCCAGAACATGGAAGCAACCTAAGTGTCCATCAACAGAGGAATGGATAAAAAAGATGTGGCACATATATACACGTGGAATATTATTCAGCCATAACAAGGAATGAGATTTTGCCATTTGCAGAGACAGAGATTCTCTGGTGGCTCAGATGGTATAGAATCTGCCTGCAATGTGGGAGACCTGGGTTCAATCCCTGGGTTGGGAAGATCCCCTGGAAGAGGGCATGGAAACCACTCCAGTATTCCTGCCTGGAGAATCCCCATGGACAGAGAAGTCTGGAGGGCTGCAGTCCATGGGGTCACAAGGAGTTGGACCCGACTGAGCGACTAAGCACACCACAGAGATGTGGATGGACCTAGGGACTGTCATACAGAGTGAAGTAAGAAAGAGAAAACCAAATATTGTACATTAACACATATGTGTGTAATCATGACTATATTTTGAAGATAGGGTGTGAAGCACTTGATAAGATTTGCTTCAGATATGAAATGAAAGCTTATTGGGCAGAGTTCAAATAGAAAATATTTGTGTTTAACAGTGGGTGAATTAAAATGTGTCCAAGTACTGGTTACCTATTATATTAAAGTAAGCTATTTGTATTATTGACTTGATTATAATAAAATAATAGCACTAAGTTGTAAAAAAAAAAAAAAAAATCCCATGGACAGAGAAGTCTGGAGGGCTGCAGTCCATGGGGTCACAAGGAGTTGGACCCGACTGAGCGACTAAGCACACCACAGAGATGTGGATGGACCTAGGGACTGTCATACAGAGTGAAGTAAGAAAGAGAAAACCAAATATTGTACATTAACACATATGTGTGTAATCATGACTATATTTTGAAGATAGGGTGTGAAGCACTTGATAAGATTTGCTTCAGATATGAAATGAAAGCTTATTGGGCAGAGTTCAAATAGAAAATATTTGTGTTTAACAGTGGGTGAATTAAAATGTGTCCAAGTACTGGTTACCTATTATATTAAAGTAAGCTATTTGTATTATTGACTTGATTATAATAAAATAATAGCACTAAGTTGTAAAAAAAAAAAAAAAAAATCTTCCCTGATAGCTCAGTTGGTAAAGAATCCAACTGCAAGGCAGAATACCCCAGTTTGATTCCTGGGTTGAAAAGATCCCCTGGAGAAGGGAAAGGCTGCTGCTGCTGCTGCTGCTAAGTTGCTTCAGTCGTGTTCGACTCTGTGTGACCCCATAGATGGCAGCCTACCAGGCTTCCTCTTCCATGGGACTCTCCAGGCAAGAACACTGGAGTGGGTTGCCATTTCCTTCTCCAATGCATGAAAGTGAAAAGTGAAAGTGAAGTCGCTCAGTTGTGTCCGACTCTTCACAACCCCATGGACTGTAGCCCACCAGGCTCCTCTGTCCATGGGATATTCCAGGCAAGAGTACTGGAGTGGGGTGCCATTGCCTTCTCCAGGGAAAGGCTACCCACTCCAGTATTCTGGCCTGGAAAATTCCATGGAGTTTTTAGTCCATGGGGTCACAAACTGAGTCTGTGGACACAACTGACCAACTTTCACTTAGGATACCACAACTAAAATCTTGTGACGCTCAGCTCAGTTTAAGATCAGTTTTGACTATTTAGAAAAAGTGACCTCATACAGGCAGCCACAGGAAAATTCATTTCACGGAGAATTACAGAAACAGTTAACTGTTGTTTCAGCTCCCATCACAGGTCAGCTGAAGGAATGAGCCTGACCTGAGTGTTCAGTGTGGTGGCCAGATGAGCGTTATTCTTCATGTAGATGAATATTGCACCAAAATGAAGCTCCGTTCTCTTCAGAAAACACTGATTGAACTGTTGCAGTTTCTATGTCTGCACTGATGAAACAAAGATGAATGAATGGATCCCTCAAGCCCTTGAGGTCAAGGGGAACATGGAGACGTGATGGTGAGTGGGCGATAGGCTTCCTGTGGCAGCACAGGTGCCCACGATCGCCCTGATGGAGGCCGTCCACGGGCCCTCCTGCATACCCATCCACAAAGAGCTGCTGGTCAGATGTTGTCCAGACATGGCGCCACTTCTCTGCTTCCTTGGAACACTCTCTCCCCAAGAAGTTCCTGCCAGTGGCTGCTGCTCATCTCCTGCCCCAGCACCCCCCACCATGCCCTGTGTGTTATCTCTGAGGCAGGGGCTGGGTGCTTTCCCAGGTGGGAGATAAGCTGGGGTGGGGCCAGGGGCTGCTTTTCTCAGCTGGTCTGGACTTTTTCTCTTTGACACCAAACAGACCCGGTCAGGGAGAACCAGCCTCTGCTCTGGCCTCCTCACGGTCCAGGCTCTACTATCTCATCGCCCCTCTGCCCGGAGGTTGCCTCCCTACTCCACACACCAGCCATTGTGGTCCTCTTTTTAGCCAGATCTCCTCATTCACGTACTCAGAACTCTGGAGAGCAGTGGGGAGCTGCCATCTCGCTCGCAGTCAAGGCCCCCATCCTCAAAGGCAGCCGTGGTCTGCCTCCAATGCTGGCACTTCCAGTGTATCTCCATCTTGCTACAGGGCTTCCCTGGTGGCTCAGACAGTAAAGAATCTGCTCGCAATGCAGGAGACCCAGGTTCGAGACCTGGCTTCGATTCCTGGGTTGGGAAGATTCCCCTGGGAGAAGGCATGACAACCCACTCCTATATTCTTGCCTGGAGAATCCCCACGGACAGAGGAGCCTGGTGGACTCAGTTCATAGATCGCCAAGAGTCAGACACAATTAAGTGACTGAGCAGCACACATCTTGCTATGTTGGATTAGCCTGGGGGGTGAACCAAGAGAGAAGGCTCCCACCACATTATTGCTGGTTGGTGGGGGCATCCCACTCACATATCCAGTGGTTTTCAGGACAGTTTCCAGGGGCAGGAGGCAGCCTGAGACCTCCTCTGGCAGAGGGAGGTCCAAAGAGGGACCTGGAGTGGGGGCTCTGTGTTCCCAGTAGTTCTGAACTAGACAGGACAAAATCACACACATGTCTCTCGTTAGTGCCAGAGGGTGTTCTTGGGGAACCATAAGCATTTCTTCAAACCCTCAAAATAACCCTGCAGGACTAGATGGTGGATTCCCATTTTACACACGGGGAAATCAAGGCTCAGAAGTGTCACATTACCTGACTCAGCCCCAGGGCTCGGAGAGGCCAGTTTCTGAACAGATCTGTCAGCCCCAAAGCCCCTGTTTACTCTGCAGCACCAGGCTATCCTCTCCCACCAGGTGGGGGGTCTCATACAAGGACCCTCTCCTCAAAAGAGGACCTCAGGCATTTGTCAGGCTGCAGAGCTTCAAATACAGAACGTGGATGTCTCCTCTTTTGTGTTCTTATCCACATTTTCTTATTTATATTCTCCTTATGTTTGATCCATCAAATGGAAATATCCCTTCAGGAAGAATCCTGCTGTTGTCTGGGTGGACTAGATGCCAGTGAGAAGAAAATTTAAAGTTCAGTTCAGTTCAGTCGCTCAGTCATGTCTGACTCTCTGCGACCCCATGAACCGCAGCTCCCAGGCCTCCCTGTCCATCACCAACTTTGACACCATCCAACCATCTCATCCTCTGTCCCCCCTTCTCCTCCTGCCTTCAATCTCTCCCAGCATCAGGGTCTTTTCAAATGAGTCAGTTCTTTGCATCAAGTGGCCAAAGTATTGGAGTTTCAGCTTCAACATCAGTCCTTCCAATGAACACCTAGGATTGATCTCCTTTAGGATGGACTGGTTGGATCTCCTTGCAGTCCAAAGGACCCTCAAGAGTCTTCTCCAACACCACAATTCAAAAGCATCAATTCTTCAGTGCTAGGCTTTCTCTATAGTCCAACTCTGACACCCATATATGACCACTGGAAAAACCATAACCTTGACTAGACGGACCTTTGTTAACAAAGTAATGTCTCTGCTTTTTAATACACTGTCTAGGTTGGTCATAACTTTCCTTCCAAGGAGTTAGCATCTTTTAATTTCATGGCTGCAATCACCATCTGCAGTGGTTTTGGAGCCCCCCAAAATAAAGTCAGCCACTGTTTCCCCATCTATTTGCCATGAAGTGATGGGACCAGATGCCATGATCTTAGTTTTCTGAATGTTGAGCTTTAAGCCAACTTTTTTACTCTCCTCTTTCACTTTCATCAAGAGGCTCCTTAGTTCTTCACTTTCTGCCATACGTGTGCAAAACTGACAGCTGTACTGGAGCATGTCGACCCCAGCTACTTCATGACGGCTGGTTGTTTCCGCCCTGAAGTTCCGTCCCACATTGGAACTTCTGACACTGACTGATTTTTCTAGCCCCGTTGATGGGCTAGAGAACGTCCTCGCGTGAGTTTCAGCAGTTAGTACTCACAGGATCTGGTTAGAGAAGATGATTGGGAAGATGTGCATATTGCACCAGAAAGGTGTATGTGTGACTCAGTCAGTGGTGAGACAGCTTCAGAGTCCAAGCTGAACCCAGAACTCACCCGGCTAGCGGAACTGCTGGGCTCGTACAGGACCCAGCCTTATGCAAAACCCTTGATGTCATGTACTGCACATCCTGGGCAATTAGCACAGACTTCAATATCACCATGGAGAGGAAGTTTCCTGTCTAATAGTTGCTTTTATCAGATCACCTGGGGACTCTGGGAAACAGTGATAAAAATCTGGTTAGTGCTTGACACATAGAACAGTGTTAGAAGATGATACAAGCCAGATGGCGCTAGTGGTAAAGAACCCGCCTGCCAATGCAGGAGACATAAGAGATGTGGGTTCGATCCTTGGGTGGGGAAGATCCCCTGGAGGAGGAAATAGCAACTCACTCCAGTATTCATGCCTGGAGAATCCCCATGGACAGAGGAACTTAGAGGGCTACTATTCATTGAGTTGCAAAGAACCTAGACAGTATATTCAAAAGCAGAGACATTACTTTGCTGACTAAGGTCCGTCTAGTCAAGGCTATGGTTTTTCCTGTGGTCATGTATGGATGTGAGAGTTGGACTGTGAAGAAGGCTGAGCGCCTAAGAATTGATGGTTTTGAGCTGTGGTGTTGGAGAAGACTCTTGAGAGTCCCTTGGACTGCAAGGAAATCCAACCAGTCCATTCTGAAAGAGATCAGCCCTGGGATTTCTTTGGAAGGAATGATGCTAAAGCTGAAACTCCAGTACTTTGGCCACCTCATGCGAAGAGTTGACTCACTGGAAAAGACTGATGCTGGGAAGGATTGGGGGCAGGAGGAGAAGGGGATAACAGAGGATGAGATGGCTGGATGGCATCACTGACTCGATGAACGTGAGTCTGAGTGAACTCCGGGAAATGGTGATGGACAGGGAGGCCTGGCGTGCTACAATTCATGGGGTCTCGAAGAGTCGGACATGACTGAGTGACTGAACTGAACTGAAATGAAGCCAGCAGCCTGGGAGCCTGAGGAGCCTTGAGAAGCCCCCTCCATTATAACATGGCAGTGATGGAACCCATGGCATGATCCTAGAACCCACGGTGTTAACCCTGGGCCATCACGGGTGAATTTTGGCAGCTGCTCTCTGTTTGAAAGAGACCTGACTCACATAATAGATGATCAATATTTTTAACAATATGAGTATAATTATTTTCATTGTTCTTAGAGACAAACCAGAATCCTCTTGAAAATATGATTGGGTAGAGCAGCTCCTTCACTGGGGGCTATATGTGAGACAGGGGGTCTGTGGCGGGTGGAGCGGGGGCGGCATCGTGCTCAGAGCACTGAGACCCCCAGAGATGAGTTATTTATCGTAGTGATCAGTAACATTGTTTTTCATACTTTTATCTTTTATTTTTTATTGATTAACAATATTGTAAGAGTGTGAAAGGACTCAGCCGCACATACACATGTGTCCATTCTCCCCAAACTCCCCTTCCGTCCAGGCAGCCACTTAACTTGAGCAGAGTTCCTGTGTGCTGTGCAGGGAGGTCCTTGTTGGTTCTCCATTTTAAATACAGCACCGTTACACGGCCGTCCCAAACTCCCGAACTCTCTCTTCCCCTCTTCTTCCCCAGTTCCAGCCATAAGCTTGTTCTCTGTGTTTCTGTTTTTTAAGCTCACTTGTATCATCTCTTTTTAGACTTCATATTGAAGGTATGTCATATGATACTTCTCCTTCTCTGTCTGACTTACTTCAGTCAGTATGACAATCTCTAGGTCCAGGCATGTTGCTCAGAGCTGAGTTTTCAAGAAACCCCCGTGGAACAGTGCAGAGGCTGGAGGACAGGAGGCTGGAGGAGGCTCCTGCGAGGCTCCAGGAAGGCAGGCCCGGGGGCAGAGTGAGGCTGCGGAGGAGGATGCCTGCTCATGTGGGTGCTGCTGGAAAAAGCTGGGTGACTCATTCGATGTGGAGATCAGGGCAGTGTGGTTCTGCTGCCTGGATGAGCAGTGAGTGGAGGCGACATTCCACCCCATGGGCCGCACAAGGAGATGGTGGGTCTGTCTGGGTACTGACTGTGTTGCTTGGATGGGGACAGGTTCGGGAGGAGGAGACAGTGTGCCCCAGTAGGGGGAGGGCTTTCTGGGTGTGGCCCAGAAGCTCCAAGGGAGAGCACCTGGGATGAGGAAGCAGGTATGGGGAAAGAGGAGAGTCAGGAAGGAAGGTGGGAGACCATCCAATAGCTCCATCCTCGGCTTAGAAACAGAAGGAAAACTCCCTGTGGGTCTCTCTGCTTCCCCAGAGAGCAATCATCTCACATTTAAGTGACACCTGGGTTGGGAAGATCCCCTGGAGGAGGGCATGGCAACCCACTCCAGCATTCTTGCCTGGAGAATCCCACGGATAGAGGAGCCTGGTGGGTACAGTCCACGGGGTCACAAAGAGTCTGATATGACTGAAGTGGCTCAGCATTCACTTTTCCTCATGCTTTCTAATGTTTTATTGTTTAGTCGCACAGTCGTGTCCAACTATTTAACAGCCTCATATTTTAAGTTACACCAAATATTTTTTTACAAATAAGTGAGGTATAAATTATAAGTAAAAAGATCAGTTTCTTGATTCTGCTGGATTTTAGGCCTTCTTTCCTAAATATTGTAACTAGAAGAGCTCTGGGCACATTATACATAGAATGTACAACACCAAGAGCTAGTGTACTTGGATGATGATGACCTGTCAGCGTAGGTTTATCAACTGTAACATATGGACCATCTGGTGGGTGACATTGATAATTGGGGGTAGGGACTGTTATGTTGGGGGCAGTGGGTACATGGAAAATCTCTCTACCTTCTGCCTAATTTTGCTGCTAATCTGAAACTGCTCTCAGAATAAAGTCTATTGTAAACATGTAAGCCCCAAAATGAGAGGGTCACACTGGCCAAGCTTCGTGTCCTCTGCAGCGCTCGCTGCCACCCTTGATAGCTGGTCTCATTGTGAGTCTGTGCACCTGCCCCTGCCTCATCGGTCCCCCAGGTCCGAAAAGGCTTTGTGTCCTGAGCTTGAGGGACTGAGGAACCTCCGTAGACACATGTGAGTGGACACTACATTCTGACCCACAGCCTATCAGAGATGATGGTCCTTCATCTAGAAAGTCATGTGAGTTTCCAAAAACACCCAAGATGGAGACTGAAGTGGGAAGCTGGGAGGCGGAGGGGGCGTCTTTGTGTTCATTGTCACCTGAAGGAAGCATTCTGATTTATGAACCACTGCAGACCATCTGCGGGATTTGAAAGCAATTTTATGGGTCACACTCAGAATTTTCTAAATAATAAGAATAATACAGAGATAAAACATCAGAACACATGGCATTTTGCAAGGTATTGCTTTGTACAGATTTTGTTTTAGATACTTATGTGTATGTGTGTGTGTGTGAGAGAGAGATGATATAAAATCGATTTCCTCCTGTGAGTCACAGCCAAAAAGGGTGAGGAATATTCAGCTTCAGAAGTTACTGCTGACAGAGGTTGGGTGACCAGGCTCAGAGTGTCAGGTTCTGCCTCTGGTCCAGACGCCAATTTTATGAAGTCGAATCTTCCTTCCCGCCCTGCCTTTGTCTTTCAGGGCCTCTGCCCAGATCTGCCCCGAAGTCAAGAAGGAGTGACGTGAGCACCTCCATAGGAGAGACAGGAGTCGAGGGGGCTGAAAGGTCGCTGGTGGTCAGTGCCTGGGGATCAGCTTGTGGGCGAGAGCATCTCATTGTCACTGCCCCTCCGCTTATGTCCAGAGAGCTCCCACCCCCACCCCTCAGCCCCCACCCTGTTGCTTGGCTGCAGACTTGGGGATGAAGTTAATCTTGATGTTGGCTGAGACAGGCTTCTGTGCTTGTCTATTTGTGGCCTAATTACTATAATAACCTGGGCAAGGCGTGATGACAGGTGAGGCGTCCTAAATCCAGGTTTATCTCTGTTCCAGTTGACCATTTGACTCTTACCAGGAAGTTATTCCAGTGATTTATTCTCTGCAGTTTCAATACAAGGATTTTGGCCTTTAACTCCTCCAGTGAAAATATCTAAGATTTATTTGATGGTGAAAGATAAAGGCATTTGAAAGAGTGGATACACCATATTATTACCAGATCCTCAGTCTCAGGGAAGTGCACTAAGGTTTATCCCAGTGTGAATTAAAACAAGTAATGTGGTTTACAAACTCCTTTTTAAAAAAATCAAAAGTCAGAAGTCATCTGAAAGTGATTTCTCCTCTGAGTTCTACTGTTAAGGACATATCTTTTAAAGCAGTATCACTTTTATAAGTTTTAATGGAAATCCCAGTGGGAGGGGGAAAAGAGAGAGAGAATAAAAGGATAAGGAAAATACTAGGTTTAGTATCAAGGGTTAAACCTAAAAACAAAAACCACCAGCAAGTGGGCGGGAGAGCCTAGGTGCAAAAAGCAGGAGGAAACAATGCAAGAAAAAGAATGAAAACATTTCTTTCTTTTAAATGATCATTTTTAAGCATCAAACTGTTCTCCCTTTGTCATAGAGCCCCTATGAGCCTAGCTTGAGAACTCAGTGGAGTGAAGGCTGAGTAGTTGATCTGGGACATAAGACAGGCGTTTCATTCTGATGCCAGGCCGATAAGAAGTGTAAGCCATTCTTCCAAGACTTCTTGTGCACTGAGGAGTTTGTGAAATCCATCAGTAATTTCAGAGACGAGGCAAATCTCAATGACCCTATATTTCCTTTCATAGTCACTCTGCTATCACTGGTAGTGAGGTGGAATTTACTGAGCTACTGACTGACATGTGAAGGTTTAAAATACATCAAAGGATGTTACTCAAAAAAACACCCTACTGAATAGGAGAAAATATTTGGAAATTGTATATCTAGTAAGGGATGGATTAAATGGGGCTTCCCTGATGGTTCAGGCAGTAAAGAATCTCCCTGCAATGCAGGAGATCTAGGTTTGATCTCTGGGTCGGGAAGATTCGCTGGAGAAGGGAATGGCAACCCACTCCAGTATTCCTGCCTGGGAAATCCCATGAACAGAGGAGCCTGGCGGGCTACAGTCCATGGGGTTGCAAAGAGTTGGACATGACTGAGCAACTAATACTTTCTTTCAAGGGCTTAAAAATACAGAATATATAAAGAAGTTCTATGACTCAACAATGAAGAAAAAAAAAACAATTTGAAAATGGGCATAGAACTCAAATAGATGTATATCCAAAGATATACAGATGCTAAGTAGGTATTACGCATGAAAAGGTGCTCAACTTACCAGTTGTTAAAGAAACACAAATCAAAACCGCAGTGAATCTAGAGACTGTCATACTGAGTGAAGTAAGTCAACAGAGAAGGAGAAATATTAAGTGACATTCCTTATATGTAGATTCTAAAAAGAAAAGATACAGATGAACTTACTTACAAAGCAGAAAGAGACTCACAGACTTAGAGAATGAATTTATGATTGCTGGTGGGAAATATGGTAAATACAAGGAGGGACAGTTAAGGAGTTTAGGATAGACATGTACACACTGCTATATTTAAAATGGATAAGCAACAAGGACCTACTTATAGCATAGAGAACTCTGCTCAATGTTATGCGTCAGCCTGGATGTGTTTAGGGGATAATGAATACGTTCACAAATATGGTTGAGTCCCTGCGATGTTCACTTGAAACTATCATAACATTGTTAATTGGCTATATCTCAATATAAAATAAGAAGTTTTTAAAGACCTCAATGAGATATCACCTCACACCCATTAGGATGGTTATAATTTTTTTTTTTAGGATGTGGAAAAATTGGAGCCCTTGTGCACCGCTGGTGTGTACCAGAATGTGAAATGATGCAGTCACTGTGGAAAACTGCTCAGTGGCTCTTCAGAAAATTAAACAAGCTGAGCACATGCTCCAGCGACCCCATGCCCAGGGATATACCTAAAAGAGCGGAAAACCGGAGCTCAGAAGATGCTTGTACGTGACTGTCCGCAGCAGCATCCTTCGCTATGACAGGATGGGAACAAGCCAAGTGTCCACTACAGATGTGGGTATACCCTGAGCATGTGCACTGAGCGGAGTATACCCAGGGCACATGCACAGAGTGGAGTATACATGGGACACGTGCAGCGAGCAATGGGCAGCTGACCCTGCAGAGAGAGGAGACTGGAGGACAGGCCCAGTGAGACCACCCAGACACAAGATTAGACTATCCTGCACGAGTCCACTTACACCAACCCTGCAGCAGGCAGCGTCACAGAGACTGAAAGCACAGGCTGGCTGCCAGGGGCCAGGTGCCAGGAGCTGGGAGTCGGTGTTTCAAGGTCACACAGTCTTTTTGGGGTGATGGAAATGACCTGGAAATAGATAATGGTGCTGGTTGTAAACACTGTGAATGCATTTAAAGCCACTCACTGAATTGTATACCTAAAAATGGTTAAATAACATCTTTTATGTTATATATTTATTTACAATGTTAAAAGTTAATAATGTAATTTTTCTAAAAGTGCTGTATTGTGAACTTTGAATTGTTTTGTATGTAAGTTAATCTCAATAGAGCTGTTTTAAAAAAAAAAGACGTGAAAGCAAAGAGTAGGTAAAACAAAGGCTGATCTTTGTAATGTATGGCTGGAGGGGTCCTGAGGTTGGGTGGTGGCTCACAGCCCTCACTGGGTGTGGTGTGTGTCGCTGGGGATTCCCTGGTTCCAGCACTTATTTACTTTTAAAGATACTGCCAAGTCAGGCAGAATTTTCTACAGCCATTTGTGTCTTGCTTGTATTCACTTTCTTACAAAAATGGACAGTTGAGACAAAGAAAACGAAAGGTTAATTATTTGTCTTTATTTCACTCCAGAGCAAAACAAGAAGAGTTTTCAATTGTTTTTTTAATAGAAAGCAGCACAATTTCTATATTTCCTCCTTTTCATAAAGAAGTTCTTAAAATGCCCCAACCACAAGCATTTTCTCCTAGGATGAGGGCCTCACCAGTGCAGCGTTAGTATTGGTTGATGCCCTGGCTGGAGGGGTTTGGGACCGGAATGGCCTGCTCAGCAGACTCCTCAGCAGGACTCCCCAGGTGCTCAGGATTCTGGAGGTGACAGCAGGGATCTGCATCTCTGACCAGTGACTTCAGTCACTGCTGAGAGCCTGGCATGAAGGAGTTTGCTTTCCATCTGGACTGGGCGGCTGCAGTGACTTGGTGACTTGGTGGAGAAATGGGCGGCAGGGGAACCTTTCGTGACGCCTCCCACCTGCCTCCCACCTGCATCCGTGTGCTGGGACCCCTGGTTCCTGGCTGGATCTGGTTAGAACACTGGCAGTGGCCCAAGTCCCACTGCCCTGGGTGGTAGAACAGGACCACGTTGGGTGGGGAGGGGGTTGCTAGTGACATCCTCAGGCAGCCGGGAGGGGTGATTGCATGAGGACTCGGGAGAGAACTGCCAGAGGAGGCAGTCTCCAGACCCTGATGTGAAAGCTGACTCAGACTTTAATCCAGATGACCTCAGAGCCAACCCACTCCCAAAGCAGGAACTCATAAACAGTGCTCTTCAAGACTTTTTTTGCCTTTTTTAAATGAATCATTCACTATAGACACAAACCACTAGATGGAACCTTACATATTCAAGTATCACTTAGACTAATGAAAACCCAAAACTTGGGAAAGATTGAGGGCAGAAGGAGAAGGGTGTAATGGAAGATGAGATGGTTGGATAATATCAGTGACTCAACAGATGTGAATTTAAGCAAACTCTGGGAGGTAGTGGAGGACAGGGGAGCCTAACATGTGGCAGGCCGTGGGGTTGCAAAGAGTTGGACATGATTGAGCAACTGAACAGCAACAATGAAAATATTTCAACAGGTGAGGGATTCACACTCCTGGGATGCCAGAGCTTTACCTAAAAGGGCACTACTTCCCTTAACGGGGCTGTCATTTTTCTCATCTTTAAAAGAGCAGATGACAGTTGTCTTCAGAGTACTGTTTCTAAATGCTTTCTTTTGCTTTGCTTTTTTAAGAGAACTGGCCCTCGTAGGATGCTGGACTATTCCCCACCGGTGACATCTCTCTGGGGAACAGCTTATCCCCTCAGGGACAAGGAGTCCCAGCAGGAAAGGGCGTCAGGTCACACACAAGGTCGCTTTCATGGCTGCTCATTGTTTGTGAAGGTTATGTAAGTGGCAACATCAGAGCTGAGTCCATGATTATTACAAAAACACACAGAAGTAACAGGCTAAAGACTCTTAAACCCTCTGCAGCAACTTCTCTACAGTGCACATTTTATTCCCAATGCTCAATAAAAATGGTACAAACAAAGAGAAGAAAACCTGCCTCCTTGGCGTCATCGGACACCATTTATTACGCCCGGACTCATCTTCTCTGGTCATCCCTCACATCTCAGCAAACTCAGCTCCTACCTGTCCATTAACTGGGGACTGCTTCTATGATGTTTGCTCTCCCTGGGTCCTTGTAAGAAGTGACATCTACTGCCCCGCTTTCCAAGTAGAAAAACCAAACATTAGGCCCCCTTTTATATAAATGACCACAAAGTACTGAAAACCAGGAAAGTGATGAATCAACACCCACAGTGACACACCACAGTGAACTAGCACAAGCCCACTGGCAGGCAGTAACGTCAGTCAGCGGGTTCTGTTAGTGAGACAGCTGTTTTCTGTCATGTCGTGTTTGGTTGTGTCAATCTTCCTACCTTAGCTCTGGGGTGAATGAAGCTTGGAACCTTGGAAGCAGCCTTGGAGAGGCAGACACGTTCCTCTAGCACTTCCCGAGTGGCGCTAAGGGTGAGAAACAACCCCCAACAGCAGTACCCCCACCTCGCAGGAGCCCCGCAGAACCGGTCCCAAGTAGGGGAGCCAGCTCCTCCCTCCTGACACCATCCCCACCCTGGTGGACACAGGACTTTAAGGCACTTGCTCACATGGCACCACATTGATGCTGCTGTTGAGAGCAGTGAGCTGAAGTCCTGGCCAGTGATGACACATTCTTTTGACTTTTCTAACAATCCTGTCAAACATGAGTGAGTGAGTGAGTGAAAGTTGCTCAGTCGTGTCTGACTCTTTGAGACCCCACAGACTGTCCATGGAATTCTCCAGGCCAGAGTACTGGAGTAGATAGCCTTTCCCTTCTCCAGGGGATCTTCCAGACCCAGGGATTGAACCCAGGTCTCCCACATTGCAGGTGGATTCTTTACCAGCTGAGCCACTATTAACTGGTTTAGGTGCAAAGAACTCTGTTTTGTTTTTTTCTTTTTCCAAACCCCAGATACAAGCTGGCTACTTGTATTTGTGATCCTTAGATCTTAGTTCCTGGCGTGCATGCTTAGTCGCTCGGTTGTGTCCAGCTCTGCAACCCATGGAGCCCACCAGGCTCCTCTGTCCGTGGGATTCTCCAGGCAAGAATACAGGAGTGGGTTGCCATTTCTTCTTCCAGAGGATCTTCCTGACCCAGGGGTAGAACGTAGGTCTCTTACCTTGGCAGATGTGTTCTTCACCACTAGCGCCACCTGGGAAGCCCCAAGTTTGTGATATGAACCAGAAAAACACAGGACATAGAAGAGTAGTGTTGTTCAGAGCTCCACTCCCAGAGACGACTGTGTTAACCTCCTGTGAACATTAGACAGGACATCTCCCCTGGCAGAGATGAAGACAGGACAGTTCAGTTCAGTTCAGTTCAGTTGCTCAGTCATGCTGACTCTTTGCAACCCCATGAATTGCAGCATGCCAGGCCTCTCTGTCCATCGCCATCTCCCGGAGTTCACTCAAATTCACATCCATCGAGTCGGTGATGCCATCCAGCCATCTCATCCTCTGTCGTCCCCTTCTCCTCCTGCCCCCAGTCCCTCCCAGCATCAGAGTCTTTTCCGATGAGTCAACTCTTCACATGAAGTGGCCAAAGTACTGAAGCTTCAGCTTTTGCATCATTCCCTCCAAAGAAATCCCAGGGCTGATCTCCTTCAGAATGGACTGGTTGGATCTCCTAGCAGTCCAAGGGACTCTCAGGAGTCTTCTTCTATCACCAGTCACATCCACAACTGGGTATTATTTTTGCTTTGGCGCCATCCTTTCATTCTTTCTGGAGTTATTTCTCCCCTGATCTCCAGTAGCATATTTGGCACCTACTGACCTGGGGAGTTCCTCTTTCAGTATCCTATCATTTTGCCTTTTCATACTGTTCATGGGGTTCTCAAGGCAAGAATACTAAAGTGGTTTGCCATTCCTTCTCCAGTGGACCACATTCTGTCAGACCTCTCCACCATGACCCACCAGTCTTGGGTGGCTCCAAAGGGCATGGCTTAGTTTCACTGAGTTAGACCAGGCTATGATCTGTGTGATTAGATTGACTAGTTTTCTGTGAGTTTGGTTTCAGTGTGTCTGCCCTCTGATGTCCTCTTGCAACACCTACCGTCTTACTTGGGTTTCTCTTACCTTGGACAAAGTATCTCCTCACCGCCGCCCCTCCATAGAAGGAGAGAAATCCTTCCATAAAAATACAGTCATGCTGAAATTTCATTATTACTAAAGCTATTAAATTTGTTTTTACTTGAATTTAATAGAAGAAAATTAAACTGAAGGATTTTTGAAATTCAGAACTTACTGCAAGAAATACTGTTTCCTAAAAATCACCCTTGGTTTTATTGCTGTTATTGTTGTTGTTTTGGTCTTTAAAATATTTATTTATTTGGCTGAGCCGGGTCTTGGTTGTGGCATGTGGGTGCCCCCTGCATTGGGAGCACAGTCTCAACCGCCGGACCACCAGGGATGTCCCCACGCTTAGTTTAAACGGAGAAGCTATGAGAAGAATTGGAACGGGAGGTCAGTATTGCTGGTTGTTCAAAGTATGTGCTTCAGGTTTTGAGATTTTGTTGACTCAGCTTCAAGAGACCATGTAGGTCCTTTTAAGTTTCCCCTGTCCCATCCCCCCACCATTTTTGTCCGTCCTGTTCTTATTTGTGCAGGGGTGCGGCCTCCACAGCTTGTGGCCCCAGCACCACTCTGTCTTAGCTCACGAGGGCTCTGGAGCCCAGCACCTCAGCCCTTGGTCTCCTCCCCTCATTGCCCAATCTCTTCCATGGACGTCAGGCCAGCCCAGGGCCCCCTGGGTCTCCTCGCATGCCCGCTGCTGTCCCTGCATCTGTGAGCCATGCCATGGGGAAGTCAGGGATCACACTGAACTGAGGGGGAGGGACTTGTGTGTTCTGATATTTCTGCCCCATGTCTGAAGACTCTGTTCTTTGCCTTAAAATTTGATAGCTTAACTATGTGTTTCATGTATTGTATAGAGTCAGACATGACTTAATGACTAAACTCACCAGTATGGAAATTTCCTGAATGTGGCTCTTTTGACTCAAAGTTCTGTTCCTTTTCTTTCTCTGGACAATGCTCTCGAGTTACAGCTTTTGGATGCAGTCTCTTGTAGTTCCTGAGTTTTCCCACCTCGGGTCCCGTGTTGGTCGTCCTTGTTACTCACATCTACTCGCTTCTTTCTAGTTTAATTTTCTCATCTTTCTCATCTTGGTGATGTCGGACCTCTCCAATGGTCTTGGGTATCTGCATCCGTCAGCGTCCAGCTCTGACTCTTGTTTTTCTGATCCATTTGTGAGTTAACAGGTTTTGATCCTCAATGTGTTTCCTTATGTCTACAAGCTCCATTTTAATCTCTTTCTGTAATTTTTCCCCATTTTGACTGTTTTGTTTACTTCATATTCTTATTAAGTGATTTTCTTGAGTGAAACAGTTGTGAGGGATCTACATTTACTCGTTGAGTTGAACGACCAGGAAGTGAGCACAGGTGGTGTTTGTATTTGCACTTCAGAGGTTTGGGGGGCAGGCAAGCCCCTCTGCACACACCATCAAAGTGGACGATGAGGTCCTGGAGATGGAGGACCTTTGAATTCTCCAAGGAGAACCGCAGAGCTGAGAGAGGCAGGAACCTCCAGGCCCAAACCCCCTTGTGCTGACCTGGAGGGCTCATTCAGGACTTTACGTGAAGGAGAATTGACTACAGCCTAAATCTGCACCCAGATCCCACGCAGGGAGAAGGATGAGGGGAAGGGACCTAAGAGAGAAAAGTTGAACCTTTTCTGGAAGGAGAGTCCATATTACTTTTATAGACAGAAAACTCAGGGATGTCAGTGTGCCTCCCTGCACCTGTCTGGGCTCCTGGTCCTGACAGCCTCCACCAGCTTCCCCGGGGGCTCCTTGTCCTCCCATACCCCGAGTGACGGTGACCATGTCCCAGCTCAGCCTCCCCTCGGCAATGCAGGGGACCCCACCCCGGACAGGAGTGGCAGGTCTTGTGCAGCCCCAGAGAAGGCTCCCCATTTGCCCCAGGGGCGGCTGCCCCTCACTGGATGGACGTTGGCCTTAGTGAGGACGCCCCTGTGCCTGCAGCCTTCTCTGTAGCCCAGGCCCACAGGCTGCTTCTCCACTGGGTCCCTGGTCTGGAATTGGGGCTCAGATTATGCAGCTGAGTGGACTGTCAGCTGTGGGAGGGGGACAGCCCTTGGCTGCCAAGCCCCAGGGAGTGGGCTGTCTGATAGCCAGGGTGTGGGGTGTAGGACACTGGACGTTCCATCAATACAAGACTCCTCCTGGGCCTTTTCTTGAACAGGGATTCACCTTCCTGGTCTCCTCCTTCTCCACGACAGCAGGGACCAGACCCTAGAATCAGAGCTTTTTAACACATTCAACATAAATACTGATGGTAAATTCCTGAGATAGAAACTCAACAACAACAAGAACAAACAATGCGATTACTGAGGGGCTGATCTAGGACCCTTCCACTGGGAGTCATGTTTGCAGTAGGTGGCATGTGCCTATACAAGATTGTGTGTACATATGTGTGTGTGTGTGTATGCATGAGTACATATGTGTGCATGTGCACAGATGTGTACAGTGTGTGTGTATGTGTGTGTGTGTGTGAACTGTGCCATTCGGAGGGAAACAAGCAGGCCACAGATGGAGACAGTCCTGAGCTGGCAGGACAGTGGACTGGCTTGGAGTGCACAACAAAGTCGAAGCAGAGATACTGCTCATGGCAAATACTTTGCCCTGATTTCCACACCTAGAAACCCTGCCAGGACACTTCCATGTGCCCAGGACAGAGTGTGTGTGTTCTGACCACAGTGGCCTCCCTGGAAAAGTGAGTGGGAGGCAGATGCTCCCCTCACTCTGGCCACTTTCTCAATGGGTGACTTGGAGCAAGTCACTTCACTTCTCTGAGCCTTGGATGTCTCATCTTTAACTGGGGCTAATTATAACTACCCCACCCACCTCTCAGAGTTGTGAAAGAGTGTTGCTGAAGGTAAG
Organism: Madoqua kirkii; assembly: GCA_006408675.1. Taxonomy (NCBI): domain Eukaryota; kingdom Metazoa; phylum Chordata; class Mammalia; order Artiodactyla; family Bovidae; genus Madoqua; species Madoqua kirkii. The sequence continues at coordinate 26,350 of SJYC01136402.1, forward strand.
TCACAATAGCAGTGCTGCTGTTATTATTGTGATTAATCCTAATAACAGCCTTGCCAGCCAGGCAGGGCACTAAGTCACTCTGCAAATGGAGACAAAGGGTCAGCAGTGTGGGGCTGATTCATGCAGTGTTACAACCTGCCTGGGGAAAATAGAACCAAAACCTGGGCTTCTGAAACTGAGTCCAGTGCTGTCCCTGCTGTTATACAGGTGACCTTCAACTCACATTTTATTCAAGGTGGATAATGTCAATGTAGCTGAGAATTATGACGTCTTTTTTCTCTCCTAAACTATGATATGAGACTTGAAACAATGTGTTGAATTTCCTGCCCTAATAATTTTTTTCATCAAAACTGTGTATAGTCCTGTTCTAAATACAGATTCTCACAGCTCAGTGGTCAGGAATAGCACAGGAGAAACACAAAACTCACAAACAAGACTGCCAGTAGTGGGGCATAATCACCAGTTATTAATAATGCTATTAACTTTGCAAACTTCCCTTTGAGAAGTTTTAAATCTCTAGAAAAAGTAAAGCCGTAATATCTGTCCCCCCACCACCACCTCCCTCCCTACTTCCCTCCCTCCCTCTCCCCCTGCCCTGACTCTCTCTCTGGTTGAATTCTGATCCAGCCCAGGCTGGGTGGACTAAGGGTCAGTGGTCTGTGAGCCGCTTCCTGGCCGACTGAGGACACAGTGCCTGGTACACGACGGGCTCTCAAACCTGCTCACTGGATACATGATCAGTGCAGTGGGTCTCATTAGTCCTGCAGGTGTGAGAAGGACGATGACACAAACAAGAACTTGAAGGTCAGAGGCCTAGACTCCGGTGCAGGCCCTGCCTCTGACCCGCGGTGAGTTCCTGGCTGCATCCCGGCTTCACCACTTCGTCTCTCCAGGCGTCCACTTCTCTAAAAGGAAAGAGTTGGACTGCATCAGGGACAGGGCACAGGTCTGCAGCTGCGCGCCAACCCCAGCTGCAGTCCACCGTGCTGATGGAGGGGTGGCTGAGAAGGCCGCAAAGGCATGGCGGGGCACCGTCCAAGGAGGGTGACATCCCCTGGGGACTGGACACTGGGCTGACACCTGCCATCCCTGGATCCCATCGCCCCTGAGACCTTGCAGTTTATGAATCTATAACCAACAAGGGTGCTCGAACTTGGTAGAAACTGGAGTTTAGAAATAACTCAGACCACACTGGGTTATTTCCATGCTTTCTGTGGGAAACCTTCCTCCCCTGTGGCCCTCGGGTGTAAGAAATAAAGACTCAGGACTGTACTTGAGGCTGGACCAGGGTTCCGGGTTAAGACAGCTTCTATGAGTGCTCTTGCCATCTCTAGGATGTAAAGGGAGTGTGGTACTATTTGTCCCATTTTATAGGGAGAGGATTTGAGTCATAAGAGGTAGAATTATCATCCCTTGGGTCACTTAGCTCACCCATATTTTTCCCTCCCAGAAAAACAGGTTCCAGCTAATTCCGTGTATGCCCTGCCTTAGCACTGCTGGGCGGTTCTCACTGCTCTCCCCTGCTCTCCCCTTCATCCCAGCTGCGGCGAGGATTTCCGCCTGCTCCAGAGAAGGGCCTGGGTTTGTCCCTGTCACCAACCCGAGGCTCCACACCATCAAAACTCGACTCCGATCAGGAGTTTGGGGACCAAATCCAACAACCTACCTCGTTTGACGTTTTTCCTTTCACACCACAGCTTGTGACGGAACATCTACTGAGCACATCGCTGATGCTAACTGGCCACTTTGTAGGCCAAAGGGATGCTTAGTCCCTGGGAAGTGACTGTCACTTGGACAAACTACCCATTAGAATGTGTGAAGGCTTTGTGGTATCATCCCTGGAAATAATAGCATTCACAGTAAAAATATATTAGAGTTGGATCTAAGTTTCAACCTTGGTTTGACTTGTTCACTCGTTCAGTCGTGTCCAACTCTTTGTGACCCCATGGACTACAGCACACCAGGCTTCCCTTCCTCACCAACTCCTGGAATTTGCTCAAACTCTTGTCCATTGGCTCCTTCTCCTCCTTCCTTAATGTGGTAAAGTGTACACAAAACCAAACATTTTAACTGCTTTATGGTTTAAGGGGGCAGCTGAGAAGGTCTCTGAGTCATAGCTGGGTGCACCGAGGGGTGACGTCTCTTGGGGACTGGACATGGGCCAGACACCTGCCATTGCCGGACCCCACTGTCCCTAAGAACTTTCAGTTTATGAATCTGTAACCAACAAGCTTGTAACCAGCTCAGGGTGTTAAGTGCACTCACGCTGTTGTAAACCATCACCTGTTCCCCCTCAGCAGCCCTCTCATCAGCTTCTTATCAATTCCAGTCCTTTTCTGCCTCCTTTCTGGGCACTCAAGTAATCTCAGTGGAATTTGTTTAAAATTATATTGTTGAAAGTACCTAATAAAATTCTTTGCAATCCTTCACTTTGAAAGCTTCCCTAGAAAGCCCACTAGTGAATTTACTGTAAGTTGCTTGATGGGCTTTTCCCTCAGTGGGAGAAGGACCAGACTCTCCCCGGATGTAAACCCAGATGTTGGAGGGTGGACGCTATCCACTGTACCCCCACGTGCTCAAACAGGAGTCTTTCAGAGAACAGACTGCCCTGGAGGCGACACAAATCTTCCTGGACAGGACCCTGAGCTGGAAAAGGCAGGAGCCTGGGCATGTTTAGTAGCTGGACAGGTGCAGGACCTGTTGCTCCCTCCTCTCCACTGATGTCCCCTGGACACACAGGACCACAGAGCTGGCTGATGAACTTGCAAACATGTTGCTGTGTGTTGAGAACACGCGGACCATACATGCGCCAAGCCATTTGGGTGAATTGTTTTTCAAATGACAAGCTAGTTATTCCAACATCAACAACAGTGTGATCCACTATAACTGAATTATCATGTACACCTAATTTTGTTTCAAAACTTCCTCCTCTGGTCTGTTGATCTAACTATTTCTACATGTGCGTGCATGAGCACCATCTATTTTATTATGACAGTTTTAATATGTGATTGAAAATATGATTCTTCATTTACATTTTTGATGGAATTTAAATCTAGATTCACATTACAAAAGCTTCCCATTGGGAATACATTAAACTTTCATAGTTTAATGTGGAATGTCTCTGTTTTTGCAAAATCAAGTTTTTTATCTAGCCACTGGCTTCCCAGGTGGCTCAGCTGTAAAGAATCTGCCTGCAGTGTGGGAGATGTCGGTTCAATACCTGGGTCAGGAAGATCCCTTGGAGGAGGGCATGGCAATCCACTCCAGTTTTCTTGCCTGGAGAATACCATGTACAGAGGAACCTGATGGGATGCAGTTCACGGAGTCACAAAGAGTTGTACATGACTGAGTGACTAAACAAAGTTTTTTCAGCTAGGAATTGTTGTTGGGATTGTTGGAATTCAGTTGGAACTGTTGTTGCTCTTCAGTCACTCAGTTATGTCTGACTATTTGCGACCCCGTGAACTGTAGCACACCAGGCTTCCCTTCCCTGTCTCCTGGAGCTTGCTCAAACTCAGTCCATTGAGTCAGTGATGTCATCCAACCATCTCATCCTCTGTCGTCCCCTTCTCCTCCTGCCTTCAGTCTTTCCCAATATCAAGGTCTTTTCTAATGAGTTGGGTCTTTGCATCAGGTAGCCAAAGTATTGGAGCTTCAGCATCAGTCCTTCCAATGAATAGTCAGGGTTGATTTCCTTTAGGATTGACTGGTTGGACCTCCTTGCAGTCCAAGGGACTCTCAAGAGTCTTCTCCAACACCACAGTTCAAAAGCATCAGTTCTTTGGTGCAGCCTTCTTCATGGTCCAGCTCTCACATCCATACATGACTACTGGAAAAACCATAGTTTTGACTATAAGGACCTTTATCAGCAAAGTAATACAGCTCTCCAGTTATTCAAGTCTTTTTAAGGTTGATCAAATAGAGATGACTTTTACAATCTAGTGAGAAGACTGACAATCTTAAAATAACTTATTAAATTGATGAGTGTCCATAGGGGAATGTCCACAGGACTTTTCAGATTGCTGGCCGATCACTTGAGTGGCCACACACACACATGGGCAGGCTCACTCACGCTCAAGCATCTTAAGACCACCCCTCACTGCCTGAGGCCCTTGCCTGTCCTGCTCCTTCGACTTAGGGTGCTACCTCTCCCTCCCCAACCCCTGTGCTGTCCCAGGGTGACTTCCTGTCCTTAAAACTCAGCCATGTCACTCCTGCAGTGCTCCCCTCCCCTTCCTGTACATAGTTCATCACCTGGGGTGATGGGGTCACCTCTCTGCTGGCCATGCCCCCACCAGGCAAGCCTTGGGCAGGCGTGCTTTCCCTAACCCTGACCCTCCACTGTCTGTGGGCGGGAGGTGGCCAGAGCTCAGCCCCGGCACGTTGCTGCCAGGATCATCGCCGCCCTGGGTGAGGTCCCAGAAGAGCCAGCTAAGAGGTGGCCAGACCAAGTGGGCTCTGTTTGCTCCCTCCGCCCTCTCTGCAGTGAAGCTCTACATGCCCCAGGCTCCTGGGCCAATGTTGTCCTTGGCTGAGCCTGGAGGAACCAGCTGTCCTGGGTGGAGAGACAGAGGGTCTCAGAGCTGACGCCCCACACCCTGCTCTACTCTGAACCGCTCCCTTTGCAAGACTCCACCTGAAGCGAGATGAGCACGAGGAGGCCCTGCCCGCCCCTCTCCCCAGGTGCCCAGCAAGAGCCCTTTGTCTCTGCTGGGACTGGCCGAGGCCTCGGCGGGTGGGAGGCACGCCTGTGGGCCCATCAAATATTAGCTGTGGACGCGTTCCTGCTTTGAAAACAGGAGACGCTGCGCGGGAGCCTTGCCTCCCACAGAACACAACCATCTCTGTTTTCCTTTTTCCAGTGGATCGAGGTTGACACCCGCCGTGACCTTCCCTTCACTTTGCCAAAGTTTGGGAGTCATAGTTTTTCTCCACTGGGGCCCAACAGCAGGAGTGAAGCTGGAGAAACAGGAGATCGCCTGGAGGGTCTACAGGGACTCCTGGAAGACTGACAAACCTCACCATGTCTTGGTGGAGGGGTAGATTTGCCCTAAACGAATGTTAAATCAGTGCTTTGCCTCCTGCACACCTGGTGTGAAGATGGTTCCAAGACGCAGCTGTAGCCTGTAACCAAAATCAATATTTTCTATCTCACTATCTGATCACACAACAAAGTCCAATTTATCAAATTAGAAAAATGCTGCACAACGAGGCAACATTGAGTCATGGCTTAAAAAAAAAAATTACTAGACCCAGTTGTGACTCTTTGCAATCTCATGGATTATAGTTTACCAGGCTTCTCTGTCCTTGGAGTTCTCCAGGCAAGAATACTGGAATGGGCAGCCTTTACATTCTCCAGGGCATCTTCCCGACCCAGGGATCAAACCCACATCTCCTGCACTGCTGGCAAATTTTTTGCCATCTGAGTCACCAGGGAAGCCCCTTCTCTTTCTTTAGGAGACCCAGTTGAAGCTAGATGTGGCCTGTCAGGATGGGTCTTCTCAGTGTAGATTGTAAAGGAAATCAACAAGTATATCAGGAAAAATGAGGGTGACTTCTGAGTGTGTGCAGTGTTCCTTGGACAAGATCCCTGCAGGCTGGCACTGATGGGACCTGAGGCCACAGGGAGGAGTGGGCATGCAGTCCAGTCAGCACCTCCCCTTGAGCCCAGGCTCCAACCTTGCAAGTCTACTGTGCGGAGAAATTGTATTTTGTATGGCTTTAAAAACCACTGTTATCTGAAAGTGGAAACAACTCAAATGACCATTAGCTGATGAACAAATAAAACATGACCCCTCTGCACAGTGGAATATTAGGCCACAAAAAGGAATGAGGCACTGACACACATGGGTGAGCCTTAGAAACGTTATTCTAAGCAGAAGTCAGGAAAGGGCCAAATACTATACAAGTTCATGAATATAAAGTATCTCACGTCCAGTAGCCATGTTCTGGGGTGCATATAGTGCTTGTCTGCCTTCACCCTCTCCTCTCCTTCTTAGGCCAGAGGCTTGCTCGCTGGGCATCACGGAGGCAGGATGAAGCTAGACTCTCCTCTTGTGTTTGGAATCGACTGGTCCCCTAGCCAGAGTCTCGGCCAGAGTGATAAATGAGGGTGACTTCTGAGTGTGTGCAGTGTTCCTTGGACAAGATCCCTGCAGGCTGGCACTGATGGGACCTGAGGCCACAGGGAGGAGTGGGCATGCAGTCCAGTCAGCACCTCCCCTTGAGCCCAGGCTCCAACCTTGCAAGTCTACTGTGCGGAGAAATTGTATTTTGTATGGCTTTAAAAACCACTGTTATCTGAAAGTGGAAACAACTCAAATGACCATTAGCTGATGAACAAATAAAACATGACCCCTCTGCACAGTGGAATATTAGGCCACAAAAAGGAATGAGGCACTGACACACATGGGTGAGCCTTAGAAACGTTATTCTAAGCAGAAGTCAGGAAAGGGCCAAATACTATACAAGTTCATGAATATAAAGTATCTCACGTCCAGTAGCCATGTTCTGGGGTGCATATAGTGCTTGTCTGCCTTCACCCTCTCCTCTCCTTCTTAGGCCAGAGGCTTGCTCGCTGGGCATCACGGAGGCAGGATGAAGCTAGACTCTCCTCTTGTGTTTGGAATTCGACTGGTCCCCTAGCCAGAGTCTCGGCCAGAGTGACCCAGGCTCCGATGATGGGAGAGCGAGAGAAGCGTCTTTCTTCAGTGGCTGCATTCAACATGGTAGACAGTACGAGTTACCAGGTGAGGTTCATCTTCCCTCTCTCCTAGGAGCTTGCCTTCTGGGAAGCATTTAATTGTCTTGGCACCAAACCAACCGTGAGAAACCGCAAGTAGGGGAGTCACTGTGCTGATTCTACAGACCCTCCAGGTCACGTGTCAAGGGCCCGGCAGAGTGGCCCTGGTTCTGGCCCAGTTTTGCCAGGTCTCAGCCCCCAGGAAGGATTCCATTGGCAGCATCCTCATAAAGCCTCCTTCTCTCTCCTGACGTATACTAGGTTGCTGTGAACCTCACTGCTATCCATTCGCGAGGCCAGGATTAGACTGAGTCAGGGCTCAGCTCCAGAGCAGCACCCACACCGACTGCAGCGGGAAGAGGTGGTTGTGGGACATCAGCGGCTTTCAGTGCAATTTAATCAGGGCTGGAGAGATGGGCTCGGGTACAGGGGTGAGTCCCGGAGCCATGCCCAGGCCCAGAGGAGGCTGCACATCACCTTTGATCTGGACGCCTCCAGCCCCAAAGTTGCTCTTCTGCCTCCATCGGGCCCGAAAGCCACAGTTGCTCTCCTGGCTCTGGCCAAGTTACCCTGTAGGGACCTGCAGGAGCACATGGGCGCCCACCTCCCCTCCCCCTCCCAGCTGCAGGCCTGTCCTGGGCTCCCCAGTGAAAGGGCACCCCCTCCACCCCCGCCAGGCTTCCCTTGAAGCTCAGTCAGTAAAGAATCTGGCTTCAGTGCAGGAGACCGGGGTTCGATCCCTGGGTTGGGAAGATCCCCTGGAGAAGGAAATGGCAACCCACTCCAGTGAGATTTTCCTTGCCTGGAAAATCTCATGGACAGAAGAGCCTGGTGGGCTGCAGTCCATGGGGTCGCAAAGAGTCAGGCACAACTGAGTGACTAACACTTACCCCCATCAGACCTTGGCTGCTGGTACTCAGAGGGGCTCCCCCTTGCCTAGGCCTCAGTGCCCACAAATCGAACCCAGATCCCTAACTGCATCAGGGCTGGAGAAGGAGACTCTCACATTTGTTTTGTGTGAGGATGGGAGCCAGGAACCCTGCCTCGGCCCCACACAGGGGCCCAAGATCGGGAGAGAATGCCTCCCAGACGGGAAGCCAGGGGCTCTGCCTTACAACCACACTGCCCCGGCCTTGGTCTGGCAGGTGGTCCTCCCTCTGTCTCAATGCCTGTCCTGCATCCAGGCTGGACCCTCTGGGCCTTCAGCCCACCTGCCTCCTGAGACCCCTCCATCCCCCAGGCCCCTTTGTTCCCCAAGGCCCCTCTGTCCCCCGAGGCCCCTCCCCATGAACCATGCCCCACAGGCTCCCCTAGACCACTCAGAGTGTGTGTCCCCCAAGCCTACAAGGAACACTGGTTGATGCTGTGTAATAACTGAGTCTCTGATAGGATCACAAAGTCCCAGAGGAGGAACAGGGACCAGGCCTGTGGTCGTCTTGTCTCCCTGACAGTTTGCAGCTCAGGATGGAACAGAAAAAACCCTCGACCCTCACCCTCGGGAGGGCCTGCTTCCTGTGGTGTGCATTGGGTATGGTGACAGCCTGCCTTCCACATGGGCGGTGGGTCAGGACCAGAGCGGAGCTGCGGGCAGAGGCACCAAGGTTGCCCCAAAACGGGGCCGGGCAGAACCTCCCTCTCCCCAAGTCCACTGCCCATAAGCTTGGGATCTTGGCCACGAGGCCTGGCCCTGGGTCTTCCTCTGGGGCCCCCAGCCCCGTGCACACAGATGGGATGGGCACTGTCCTGGGAGGTGAAAGGAGATGTGGCCCTGGTGCAGCTCTTCAACAGAACTGACTACGGTCTGCACAAACCCACTGCCCTCCCGCCTTCCCTGGCACACACGGTGAGAAAGAAGCATCCCTGAGCTCTAGGGCCCAGCTTTCTTTCTTCCTCTCCAGGGCGTCCCACGGCTGCCCGGGGGGCCCGGCCCTCCTATGCAGATGCAGGAGGAGGCTGGGGGGTGGGTTTCGACAGGAGAGAAGAAGGCATCACCCTCTCCCCAGAGTGGGCCCCTAAGAAAAGGAAAAGAAAGCAATCTGATTGGGGATAGATCGGCATGTCTGTTTCCAACATAAACCCAAATTCACTCCAAGTCCTTTAAATCTGCTCTGCGTTCTCAACATAAAGTGTTTTCACTCCAGTGAGATTTTCCTTGCCTGGAAAATCTCATGGACAGAAGAGCCTGGTGGGCTGCAGTCCATGGGGTCGCAAAGAGTCAGGCACAACTGAGTGACTAACACTTACCCCCATCAGACCTTGGCTGCTGGTACTCAGAGGGGCTCCCCCTTGCCTAGGCCTCAGTGCCCACAAATCGAACCCAGATCCCTAACTGCATCAGGGCTGGAGAAGGAGACTCTCACATTTGTTTTGTGTGAGGATGGGAGCCAGGAACCCTGCCTCGGCCCCACACAGGGGCCCAAGATCGGGAGAGAATGCCTCCCAGACGGGAAGCCAGGGGCTCTGCCTTACAACCACACTGCCCCGGCCTTGGTCTGGCAGGTGGTCCTCCCTCTGTCTCAATGCCTGTCCTGCATCCAGGCTGGACCCTCTGGGCCTTCAGCCCACCTGCCTCCTGAGACCCCTCCATCCCCCAGGCCCCTTTGTTCCCCAAGGCCCCTCTGTCCCCCGAGGCCCCTCCCCATGAACCATGCCCCACAGGCTCCCCTAGACCACTCAGAGTGTGTGTCCCCCAAGCCTACAAGGAACACTGGTTGATGCTGTGTAATAACTGAGTCTCTGATAGGATCACAAAGTCCCAGAGGAGGAACAGGGACCAGGCCTGTGGTCGTCTTGTCTCCCTGACAGTTTGCAGCTCAGGATGGAACAGAAAAAACCCTCGACCCTCACCCTCGGGAGGGCCTGCTTCCTGTGGTGTGCATTGGGTATGGTGACAGCCTGCCTTCCACATGGGCGGTGGGTCAGGACCAGAGCGGAGCTGCGGGCAGAGGCACCAAGGTTGCCCCAAAACGGGGCCGGGCAGAACCTCCCTCTCCCCAAGTCCACTGCCCATAAGCTTGGGATCTTGGCCACGAGGCCTGGCCCTGGGTCTTCCTCTGGGGCCCCCAGCCCCGTGCACACAGATGGGATGGGCACTGTCCTGGGAGGTGAAAGGAGATGTGGCCCTGGTGCAGCTCTTCAACAGAACTGACTACGGTCTGCACAAACCCACTGCCCTCCCGCCTTCCCTGGCACACACGGTGAGAAAGAAGCATCCCTGAGCTCTAGGGCCCAGCTTTCTTTCTTCCTCTCCAGGGCGTCCCACGGCTGCCCGGGGGGCCCGGCCCTCCTATGCAGATGCAGGAGGAGGCTGGGGGGTGGGTTTCGACAGGAGAGAAGAAGGCATCACCCTCTCCCCAGAGTGGGCCCCTAAGAAAAGGAAAAGAAAGCAATCTGATTGGGGATAGATCGGCATGTCTGTTTCCAACATAAACCCAAATTCACTCCAAGTCCTTTAAATCTGCTCTGCGTTCTCAACATAAAGTGTTTCTCTAGAAAAGGTGACGTGCTGTTGCACTAAAAAGTACAACAGAAACATGCAGAGTCCATTGAGAGCTTGTCCAGTAAGACGCCTGGCGCCTGAGAGACACTGCGCCAGCCCTGGACTCTGAAGTGCTGACCCGGGGCACAAACAAGGCACGGACCCCAGCCTCATCCCACCCCAACCCGCACCTACCCCTTCCCTAATTAATATCTAGTAGCTCATGAATCTGAGCTACAACAGCCAACTTTCCTCCCATTTGTTTTTATTACTTGTTCATTCTTGCCTTTTCTGGGCAAATTCATGCTTGCAGCAAACATCACCCGTTTTCTAGGCTGCACATCTGGTCAGTGCAGGAGCAGGTTAGGAGAGGCCGAGTAGGCAGCTCTAAAGTAAAACCTGAAGGGCAGCGAGATGGAAACGCCTCCATTCAGGAGGTGGCTTGTGTCCTCCATTCAGGGACGTGGTTGGGAGGCTTGTGTCCACCCAGCTCTGGGCGTGAACGAGAGTACACATGTTCTAGAGGTTTTAACAAATGTTCTGCAACCAGACTCAGGCCTGTCAGGACTCACACCACAGACGTCAGTGTGCACTTTGAAAACTATACGTCCATAAAACCGGTGAAAACCACAGAGGCGCCTTCTCAACTGGTCACCTGGGGAAGGCATCACCTCCTCACACCTGTGGACGTGACGGACATTGGTTCTGAGCTTTGTAACTGTCAGAATAATATTTACTGGGACCCGTTTTTACCCAGGTTTGATCTGTATTCACGCAGGGAGTTAGGAGGTTCCTGACTTTTCAGTGGTTTCCAGGCTTGGGCTTAGAAGCATGTTTTGCCTGACTTTAAATGTTCTGTGTAGCACTGCTCTGCTTTGGAGAAAGTGGAAGAACTGCTGATTCTGTGTTAGAGTTCTCCAGAAAAGGACTTCCCTTGGGTCCAGGGGTTAAGAATTCGCCTTCTAATGTCAGGGACATGGGTTCGATTCCTGATCCTGAACTAAGATCCCACATGCAGCACAGCAACTAAGCCCCATTCTAGAGCCCATGGGCCACAGCTAGAGAGCCCACACCCCATTATAAGTAAATAATAAAATTAAATTAAAAGGGGAAGGCCCGGATATGTTCCGGTGTCTCGTAGTTTATAGTCTATGGGAACTTGAATAGAATCTGTATCCTACTGTTGTGTGAAAATTGTGTAAGTCTTAATTACATTGAATTGGTTCATTGTGCTTTTCAGGTCTACTATAGCCTTCTTCTTTTCTATATATTCTTCTATTCATTTTTGAGAGTTTAATATTAAACTCCAACTAAAAATCATAATTGATCTAGTTAAAAAATAGTATATATTATCATATATAGTGGAACAATATGTAACTTTGTTCTTTATATTCCAAGTGTCCTGTAAATATGTTATCATACTTTCACAATTTAAAAAATAAAAAAGAAAGAGGAAAAAAAGGAAAGGCTCTTCTCTGGTGGTCCAGTGGCTAAGACTCTACACTTTCATTTCAGGGGGCATGGGTTTGATCCCTGGTTGGGGAGCTAAGATCCCACATGACTTGCAGTCAAAAATAAGAAGGGGAAAAAAAAGGAAAGAACATTCAGGATACTGTGTTGCAGAGCTGTGTGTACTGAAACCTTGCCTGATTTACACTGTATTTTCTACTTGGGTCAGTGCTTTGAAAATATCTATAAATGCTGTGTCATCTGCCTGTCGTAAACATGTGTCAAAGGAAGAACTCAGAGCACCAACCAGTTCTCTGATCATGCCCTGGGCACCTCAGACCTGCACACGCCTGCCGTCTGTCCCCCTTCTCTTCCTGCTTTTCGCCACCAAACACGGAGGTAGTCAGTCCAGAAAGGGTGGAACTTGTTTTTTTTTTTTAATCTCATCTTATTGCTTCATCAACCCTCACGAATCAGTCCAAGGATAAATATGACGAAGAATTTATGGCAAGGGGACTGTGGCAAGGCACGGATGACAAGGAAACGCTCAGGTGGCTTAAGGGGACGCCTGGCTGTGGGTGACTCAGTCTCAGCCGACATACGTGCCTGATCCAGGACAGGTGAGTTCACGCCATGGACACAGACAAACCCTCACCCTCTTCTCCCTACCAGGAAGCCCACACACCTGCTGATGGGCAGATGTATGTACTAAGTCATTCAGTCATGTCCAACTCTTTGTGATCCCATGGACTGTAGCCTGCCAGGCTCCTCTGTCCATGGAATTCTCCAGGCAAGAGTGCTGGAGTGGGTTGACATTCCCTTCTCCAGGGAATCTCCCCGAAGCAGCGGTCGAACCTGGGTCTCTTGCATCTCCTGCATTGGCAGGTGGCTTCTTTACCACTAGCGCCCCCTGGGCAGATGTGGTAGTAGTAGTAGTGTAGTCGCTCAGTCGTGTCCGACTCTTTGCGACCCCGTGGACTGTAGTTTACGAGGCTCCTCCCTCCATGGGATTCTCTAGGTAAGAGTACTGGAGTGAGTTGCCATTTCCTTCTCCAGGGAATCTTCCCAACCCAGGGATCAAACCTGGGCTTCCTGCATTCCAGGCAGACACTTTAACCTCTGAGCCACCAGGGAAGTCCATGTGGAGTTTAGCAAATTTAAGGTCCTTACAAGGAAGATATACTGGAAATTAACCCATTGTTTATTTCCCGTGAAAGATGTGCCTACAGCCCTGGTGCTCCCAGCATTTGTGTATACTCGGGGTCCTTGGAAATGTATACCAAGATTTATAAACCTTTTTATCTAGTAAAAACCTGATTCCACTTCCAATAATCTGTCCTGGGTAAGCAATTAGAGATCTACTTAGCTTTAGGTGCAGAATATTCTATGCAGAATAATTTATAAAGTAAAAATGTTGACCACATCCTGACTCTCCTACAACAGGGAAAATTGCAAGTAAGTTATGGCAACACGACGGAGTGCTATTCATTCAAATCTGAACTTTCAGTCTCCTGCAAGGGTGCCCTCCCCGTGAACCATGATGAAGCATGGCATTAACGTGTGGGTCTGAGTTCAGACCACAAGTCCTGGCTCTGAATTTCCATGTGGCCTTGGAATGCTTGCTCATCTGACTCTTAGTTCCCTTGTATGAAAATAATGAGGCTACCATAGAATTAAGAAAAATAATTCATGAAAAGTAGAGACATACAAGGCTTCCCTTGTGGCTCAGAAGGTAAAGAATCTGCCTGCAGTGTGGGAAGCCTGGATTTGATCCCTGGGTTGGGAAGATTCCCTGGAGAAGGGAATGGCTACCCACTCCAGTATTCTTGCCTGGAGAATTCCACGGACAGAGGAGCCTGGTGGGCTACAGTCCATGGGGTTGCTGTTAGACATGAATGACTGAGTCACTAACACTTTCACACTTTCATGCTGAGACATACAAGGGCTCAAGAAACATTTCCACCTGCCAATGCAGGAGATGCAAGAGACCCAGTTTCGATCCCTGCTTCGGGGAAATTCCCTGGAGAAGGGAATGTCAACCCACTCCAGTGTTCTTGCCTGGAGAATTCCATGGACAGAGGAGCCTGGCAGGCTACAGTCTGTGAGATCACAAGTTTGGTTACACAGAAGTGCTTTGAATGATACTGACGCTTGGGTTCCACACCTGGAAACTCTGGTGGATGGTCTGGGGTGTAGACATAGCCTCCAGATTTCTCAAAGCTGCTCAGGGGGTTCTGATCTCAGCTGTGGAGGGGGGCTCGTGCTAGACTAACCACCCTCATGACCGTGACTGAGTGGTCAGGCATAAGGACCAGTGGTTTGATGGGCAGGAGCAGGCACAGCCTCTTCCCCACAGGAGGACAGGACCCTGGCCAACTTCACACAGACCAGCCAGCCAGTCACCAAATACAAAGCAAAACAGGTGCTTGAGCAGAAAGTGGCCATCAAATTGGGCTGAAGACAAAGGTGAATGTTCCAGGAGGCAGGGCAGATGGAGGGGGAAGCACTGACTCAGTTTGAGTTTTCCCTCTGTCCTCACCAGTCTGTTCGAGAGGTGGAGGCCCAAGTGCCCTGAGCCTGTGCTCAGGGACGGGGCCCAGCGAACCCACAGGCCATTCCTGACAAATCAGACAGACCACAGCTCAGCCGCGGCTGAAGGCCATGCCCCATGACAGGGACACCTGGAGCCTACAGGCCTGAGGCCCTGCCAGAAACTGACTGCCCCCCACCCCATGAGCACCCCACGACAGAGGAAGATGAGACAACTCAAAGTCCCCACAGTTTATTCACAATCCGCCAAACAGTCATTTTTAGAAAAGCAATAGACAAGCAAAAAACCTGGAATATAGCCCATAATCAAGATGGACCCGACAGCGTTAAGCACCTTCCGACCGTGCTGAGCAAGGCAGTTTACTCAGCTGTGTTGAGAGTTTGAGTGGAATAAGTATTTTTCTGAAGGATTCATTGTTTCAGGCTCAGGCACAGCAGTGGCCTCAACACCAGGAAGGGTGCCGAGTTCAGGTGACCTGTGTTTTCCCACATTACATCAGAAAGTTTCCCCAACTCTTAGTCTTAGAGAAGAATTACTGGCCCCGTTTTCAAAGATGTGCTAATATCAGTATAAGCTTTTCTCACTCCGTCAAGAGCATTTTCTGAGCTGGCCCGCCATGGACCAGATTCCAGGCCCAGTCCGGTGAGGTATTCCTCCATTGTTTCTTTCTGGGATCACGCTGCCCATGTGGCAGGTGTCTGAGCCTTGGAAGCATCAAACATCAAACCAGGTCTAGCTGCCTAGGCTTTCATGGGGAGTCTAATACAATGTGCCTGCCACCAGGTCTCAAGGGCTCAGTTTATTTGCAGTCCACATACTGGGGGATCCCCTTTTTCTTCCTGATGGAAAGTACCATTTTCTTGAAACATAGCTGCCTTTCCAGTTGTATAAGGAGAATCCCATGATCAAGTCAGAGGAGACCCCTGGGGTCTGTTGTACCAGGGGTTCTGGAAAGAGTGGGTCAAAAGTCAGCAAGCCAGGAAGCTGGTTCACAACTGACTGGAAGCCAAAGGTTAGAGGGATTGACTAACCAAGGGTTAGTCGAATTCAGGAGGCGGATTTGATTCAGTGTAAAAAAGACCCGCCAAGTCAGGATCCCCAGGGTCAGACGGGCCCCCGGGGGCCTTGCAGAGATTTCAAGACGGTATCAGGCGAGTCAGCAGGACTCTGAAAGACCCGGAATCCATCTCTTCACAAGAGCCAGGCAGAGCTGAGTCCCTGTGTGGTGGTTTCGGCTCGCCTGGTTTGTCCCTTCCAACCAGGACTCGGCAGGTTGATGCCAGCCTGTCCCAAGCTGGAGAGTGTTTAACCTTCTTTTACACACATGTACACGCAAGCACACACACATGCACACGCAAGCACACACACATGCACACACACAAACAGGCGCATACCAAACACAGGACTCGATTCTGAGCCTTGGCAAGTTCTTGTATCCACATGCGTACACACACTGTGATGACCCTGGAGCCGGATTTCAGGCCTTGGATCTGACATCAGGGACTGAGATCACAAGTTTGGTTACACAGAAGTGCTTTGAATGATACTGACGCTTGGGTTCCACACCTGGAAACTCTGGTGGATGGTCTGGGGTGTAGACATAGCCTCCAGATTTCTCAAAGCTGCTCAGGGGGTTCTGATCTCAGCTGTGGAGGGGGGCTCGTGCTAGACTAACCACCCTCATGACCGTGACTGAGTGGTCAGGCATAAGGACCAGTGGTTTGATGGGCAGGAGCAGGCACAGCCTCTTCCCCACAGGAGGACAGGACCCTGGCCAACTTCACACAGACCAGCCAGCCAGTCACCAAATACAAAGCAAAACAGGTGCTTGAGCAGAAAGTGGCCATCAAATTGGGCTGAAGACAAAGGTGAATGTTCCAGGAGGCAGGGCAGATGGAGGGGGAAGCACTGACTCAGTTTGAGTTTTCCCTCTGTCCTCACCAGTCTGTTCGAGAGGTGGAGGCCCAAGTGCCCTGAGCCTGTGCTCAGGGACGGGGCCCAGCGAACCCACAGGCCATTCCTGACAAATCAGACAGACCACAGCTCAGCCGCGGCTGAAGGCCATGCCCCATGACAGGGACACCTGGAGCCTACAGGCCTGAGGCCCTGCCAGAAACTGACTGCCCCCCACCCCATGAGCACCCCACGACAGAGGAAGATGAGACAACTCAAAGTCCCCACAGTTTATTCACAATCCGCCAAACAGTCATTTTTAGAAAAGCAATAGACAAGCAAAAAACCTGGAATATAGCCCATAATCAAGATGGACCCGACAGCGTTAAGCACCTTCCGACCGTGCTGAGCAAGGCAGTTTACTCAGCTGTGTTGAGAGTTTGAGTGGAATAAGTATTTTTCTGAAGGATTCATTGTTTCAGGCTCAGGCACAGCAGTGGCCTCAACACCAGGAAGGGTGCCGAGTTCAGGTGACCTGTGTTTTCCCACATTACATCAGAAAGTTTCCCCAACTCTAGTCTTAGAGAAGAATTACTGGCCCCGTTTTCAAAGATGTGCTAATATCAGTATAAGCTTTTCTCACTCCGTCAAGAGCATTTTCTGAGCTGGCCCGCCATGGACCAGATTCCAGGCCCAGTCCGGTGAGGTATTCCTCCATTGTTTCTTTCTGGGATCACGCTGCCCATGTGGCAGGTGTCTGAGCCTTGGAAGCATCAAACATCAAACCAGGTCTAGCTGCCTAGGCTTTCATGGGGAGTCTAATACAATGTGCCTGCCACCAGGTCTCAAGGGCTCAGTTTATTTGCAGTCCACATACTGGGGGATCCCCTTTTTCTTCCTGATGGAAAGTACCATTTTCTTGAAACATAGCTGCCTTTCCAGTTGTATAAGGAGAATCCCATGATCAAGTCAGAGGAGACCCCTGGGGTCTGTTGTACCAGGGGTTCTGGAAAGAGTGGGTCAAAAGTCAGCAAGCCAGGAAGCTGGTTCACAACTGACTGGAAGCCAAAGGTTAGAGGGATTGACTAACCAAGGGTTAGTCGAATTCAGGAGGCGGATTTGATTCAGTGTAAAAAAGACCCGCCAAGTCAGGATCCCCAGGGTCAGACGGGCCCCCGGGGGCCTTGCAGAGATTTCAAGACGGTATCAGGCGAGTCAGCAGGACTCTGAAAGACCCGGAATCCATCTCTTCACAAGAGCCAGGCAGAGCTGAGTCCCTGTGTGGTGGTTTCGGCTCGCCTGGTTTGTCCCTTCCAACCAGGACTCGGCAGGTTGATGCCAGCCTGTCCCAAGCTGGAGAGTGTTTAACCTTCTTTTACACACATGTACACGCAAGCACACACACATGCACACGCAAGCACACACACATGCACACACACAAACAGGCGCATACCAAACACAGGACTCGATTCTGAGCCTTGGCAAGTTCTTGTATCCACATGCGTACACACACTGTGATGACCCTGGAGCCGGATTTCAGGCCTTGGATCTGACATCAGGGACTGAGTTGGGAACCGACCCTCACGATGGGCCTGTAAGCTGCCCAGTGGTCAGTGGGGCACCTGGGGCCAGTGGATCACCTAGGAAAGGAAACCAAGGACAGAGCAACCAGCCCTGTATCCAGGAGCCCGGGTCCCCAGTGGGCACCACACATGTGAGTGAAGCTCCAAGCACGACTGACAAGGTTTTTTAATTTCTTAGTTTCATTAGGAGCTCACAGACTTTGATGTATTGGTTGTGCTTTAGCTCTGGTGGCTGTTTTTCTTACTGACACAGAGAGAGCCCAGCTGGCGGCCCTGATGGTTCAAGAGGTATCCTTGCGTGCATGTTCTTCCTGGGTTTTCAGACTGTGGCTCAGATTCCTCACATCTTGTGTTAGCTCTTCTGTTTGAGAAGACGTTTGTGTACTTGTTGCTTTTTAATTTTTTTGGTTGTACTGGGTCCTCATTACAGTGCACGGGCTTAGTTGCTTTGTTAACACATAGGATCTTAGCTCCTTGACTGGGGATGGAACTCACGTCTTCTGAATTGGAGGGCAGGTTCTTAACCACTGGACCTCCAGGAAAGCCCCTGTGGGCTCATTTCTTGTTTGTCCTTGGTGGAGAGCTGCTCCAAGTCACCCACCCAGTTGTTACCACAAGAGGCCTGAAGCAGACCATTAAGTCCGTTTGTTTGTGGAGCCAGTTTTGTTGAGAACCTGCTCTGTGTGACATGCCCCCAGAAACAGACTTGAATGATCCCTTGGCCCCTGCAGCTGGCTGGGGGTTGGATGTGTGCTGCTGCAGCCACTCGAGGAGGTCTCAAGAGGCCGGGAGAGGGCCCAGAGGGCTTCAGGGGGGAGGTGGCCCCTGGACGCTCGCGCAGGGCAGAGCTTCTCCTGAGATGGGAGGCGTTACCTTCCTTGCCTCATCTCCGCTGGTACAATAGCCCAGGGGAGACTGGGGGACCAGCAGTCCCCCACTAGCTGGACCCGCCCTGCAGCCCCGCCCTTGAGGAGCTCTGGGCCCAGTCCACAGACCCGTGTCTACTCATCCACACTGCACATTAATCCAGCCTCTACACGATGACACTCAGAGCAAGAGAGGAAGTGCTTGGCACCCATGGTCTCCTCTCTGGGAGACTTGTAGGGTCATCCTCACAAGATGCCTGAGGTTAGGAGGCAGACTTTGGTCTTCAGCCAGCTTCCGGAAGGAAAGGGGTGGTGGAAGTGAAGTTATTTTGGGAATTATTCAGGTTAAACACCCCACTCTCCCCTCTCCCCCCAAAAAGAAGAAACAAAAAGAAAAAGCATGGTGTATCTAAGGACACAAAATTAAAAAGGAAGTTTTTCCAAAAAGGTGAAGGGATCATTTGAGATCCTCATGGTAAGTGAAAAAGACTGTGTTGGTCCAGAGGTGGGACTGGGCAGAAACCCAGCACCCCCCGGGATGGCAGATGGGGTGCAGGGAGCGGGCAAGGGGGCCAGGACCAGAAATGTTCTCCAGCCCAGGAGCTGACGGCCAGCAGGAGCGGGGCTGGAGCGGCCGGACTCCAGGGGGAGGTGTGGAATCTGGTGTGTTGGGGGAAGGGCAGTGGCCTTGCTCAGAGATCTGAAAAAAAGTAGAAACACCAAAAAAAAAAAAGCCAGCCCAAAAGGAAGGGAACAGAGTCTTCCCTCAGCAGAATACAAATGACCGCCCTGCCGAGAAGGAAACAAAAGGTCACCACCTCCAGCTGAGGGACGCTTTGGGACAACTCCCCCAAGTCCCAGGGCTGGACTGGCCGTGAAGCCCTTGAAGGACAGGAGCGTCCTTGCTCCTGGGCAGGTGAACGTTTGCCAGTGGGGGATGTGTGTTCCTCTCCCACCAAGAGACCCTCCAGGGACCCCAGCCTGGGTCCAGCAAGCACAGAGCAGGCAGGAGCTGAGCCCCAGGGCCCAGCCCAGGAGCAAAAGCTGCAGCTCCTCCAGAGGGCGCAGTGTCCTGCAGGCTGTCCAATGGGAGCTCGGCCCTGGCCACAAGAAGGGATGCTGGCGGGGGTGAGCCGCCTGGGAAGGCCCCCTGGGCCAGAGGGAACCAGGGGAGCAGCCCCAGCTGGGCGGCCTTGGACTGGCTCAGAGCAGCTGAGGGTCCCACAGGAGAGCATGGGACCTCTGTCCTATCTGCTGTCCTCTCAGGCTAGGAGGCTGGGACAGGTCCAGAGATGATGCAGTGAGGGCGAGAGCAGGGGTGAGGGGGCGGCCCTGGGGGAAGGCTGTGGGCTCCAGGCCCCCTCCCTGCAAGGTACTGCTCTGCCTCTCGCCCCAGCCTCTGGTCCAGAGCCTCTGTCCTGGGAACGGCCTCCATAGCCCAGGGTCACCCTCAGGACCCCCTTTCTGAAGTGTTCCCCATGCCAAGCCCTTCTCTAGGCTGAGGCAACACAGAGCCTGGGTAATAGTTATCTTCATGTGCTCCCTGTGGGGGTGTCTTGGGATTGCCTGCCACTCTCAGAGGGGGCTTCTCCAACACGCCTGACCCTGGGGCCAACAGCACCGTGGGAAACACCAGCCCAAAGTGTGGGTTTTCACCGAACCGCAGACAGGGAGCTCCGAACAAAGCATCTGCTTTATGACCTGACCATCGTGATCACTTGTCCATCACCAGGACTCATCTTTCTCAGAAAGAGCAAAAGAAAAGATGTCTTTATGCAATCAAACACTTTTATTTGGAATAAGAATTAGAAAATGAAGGGAACTCCTCAAATGTGTAGGACCACAGGGTCCTCAGCAAGAGATCAGAAAATGATTACAAAAACATTTTGCAGTAGATTAAAATGACTTGAAACTACAACCACCGATCATGATATGTAAACACATGGAATCACATGAAAGTAAGTGGCCAAATCTTCGGATGATTTGCTCTTTTGTCTGCTGGGAGCTGGGGGGTATCCGTGGTCCACAGACCCCAGTGGCTGCGATCGACCCCTGCCTGGGGCACACCCCCCCCAGGCACCTGCCAGGGTGAGATCAGCAAGCAGGGCTCCCCCTGCCGGGCTCCCGCAGCCTCCCTCCCCAACCCGGTGTCTCAAGGCCGTGGGACTGGGGGCTGGTGGTCCCTGCTTGGGGGCGGCAGTGGTCAACGCAGCATCATTGGGGCAGCTGGCGCTTCAGCTGGGCAAGTCTCATGAGGCATCCATCCCGCCACGCCCTCCTGGCAGCCAAGTGCTCTGCTTCATCTGGAACCTTCACGCACATGGCCTGGGAATGGGAAAAAAAAAAGAGGAGAAAGGGGAAAGAAGCATGAAGGACAACTAATTAAGCAGAAGGAAAACCGCTCCTATTTGTGCACACTCTTGAATCTGCTTTCAGAGATAGAAGAAGCCTGGCAAACCCTCAACTGATGTAACTCCCCAAACCTGGGGGGGCTGACGGCTGGGGTGAGCCACCAGATCCCTGGTCACACTGCTCGCAGGGTCCCCTGTGATCCTGACAGGGCTGTGGACAGTCAGCAACAGGAACCTGAGGTCAAGGCAAAGACCCCAGCTGCAGGTGACACCTCGTTTCTGCAGGTAGGAGCTCACACACCTGGTGCACCTTCTCAGCTGTGGCCCCAGAGAACTCAGGAACAGGTCCAAAAGTCTTCAGGACACGCTTCATGCTTTCGCTGTACCTGTCACAGTAGCTTAACATACCTGGAAGCAGAAGGAAACAAGAACACCCCCGGGTCAGTGAGCTCCGTCTCCACCCAGACCTGGGTGTGTCCGCGGGTCTGGCTCCTGTGGGTGTCAGGGGCCAGCCAGCGGGACATGCACCCTGCTCCGCCACACCAGGGTCAGAACTCAGCCTCTCCCAGCAGTAAACCCCTGAGAAGCGACCCGACCTCCAGGCCCCCATGGTGCCTGGGGTAGCATCTCTCAGGGACCTTGAACGGCCCAGGTCAGCTCTGAGTCCTCAAGTGTCAAGTGAGTCCTCTTTGCACCACAAATGTCTCCTTCAACAATGTGCCTATAACGTCACCTGTGTACCTGTGTACCTGTGTACACCACTCAAATGCATCCTCTGAGAACCAAAGATGGCAAGTTCAACTGCATCCATTCCCTACTTGCCTCTTACCCATGGGCTCTAGTTGACCCTTCACCCACACAGGCCATTTACCCCACAAAGGGCAGGCCCGGCTATGGCCGCCAGGTTAGGGCCCCACCAGCCCCAGGGGGCTGCAGGTGACCCCCAACCACATGCCTCCCAATGCATCTGCCAACATGAGGCCTCAGTGGAGGATGGAGTCCTAGATGTGTGGTGGAGAAGCACATGGAGCAGAGGCTGACCCTGAAGGGGCAAAGAGGATGCCGCCCTCAGGGTAGCGTCAGGTGTGCGTGGGGGAGGCTGATTCAAGAGGAAGCCACCGGCTGCCGCACATGGGGTGGCCTGCCTGGACCGGCCGCTCCGTGCACACTCATACAGCCCAGCCCGCCCCTGCCCGCCAGGCGGGGAGGCTAGGCCGGTCGGTGCAGGCCTGCACTCGGGGCAGGTCTCACAGGAGCCCAGCGCAACCCCCCTCCAAACCTGCTGAGCTGCCCTGGCCCTCAGCCAGCCTCTTTCAGAACCAAGGAGACTCAGCAGTTGGTCAGACAGGCTAAAAGGATAACAGGGAACAAACAAACTGCAGGATGTGAAGCAACCCAGAGCAGGCCCCACAGACACTGCATGTGCATGTATGCAAAGTCCTTTCAGTCATGTCGGATTCTGTGCGACGCCATGGACTGTAGCCCTCCAGACTCCTCTGTCCATAGGATTCTTCAGGCAAGAATACTGGAGTGGGTTGCCATGCCCTCCTCCAAGGATCACATACAGTGCATGATTCACTTAAAAGTGATCTCCAATGGAAACGCCTTAAAAAAAAAGACGCATAACTTCTGTGGGGTTAGTTTTTGTGTATCTACATCTGTGTGAAAGCTTAAATTCACTGATTTTAATTGTATTTGGCTCAAATCATGTCCCTTCTCTCTAAGAAGGATGGCACCCACTTTGTCTCAGAAGAGAAAGTGGTCTGATGGGTGAAAATTCAAACACACTACTTTTCTGACATCAGCACCTGCACTTAAGCTCCGGACACTCCCTTTAAAATTGAAGGGTTTCACTGCATTTACCAGAAGCATGGGGGACAGTTTAGAGCTTGGGGAGGCCCCGCCGACCTCTGCCAGTTCTCCTGGATACGCAGCATCTCTGCAACATGGAAAATACCCCAAACACTTGCTTACTTTTGGAAATTAAATATTTACTTCACTGTGCCTATTTGTAGGTTTATTCAAACTAAAGGTGATATAATCTAAGCACAAATACAGCTTACCCATTTTGAGGGAGCAGAGACACCCAACAGAAAAAGCTGGAAAGATAGAGAGGAGAGAGCAGGCAGGTGTTCTGTAGTTGTGAGCTCACCCACTTTCAGGGAAAATGAGCTGCCCTGTCCCTCCTCCCCCACCATGAGCCTTGGGATGCAATTCAGGTGCCCTGTTTCACCTCCGACTACTTAATGACTTCTCAACAAGCGCTTCGCTCTCATGGCCTCAGTGAAGTCATCTGAGAATCCCAGGGGCTTTCTAGTACCTTTTTTCCTACGGCCTTTTATAAAACTTGTAGTTTTAAAAGAGCTTTTCATTTCTTCAGAACAGAATAAAATACAGTAAAACTCTTACACAATTCATAATTTCCCCCCAACTTGCTCAAAAACCAATTAATATTTCTGCCCTACTAACATAAGAACACTTTTTGCAGCAGGCCCTCAGCTCTCGGATAAACGCCCACCCTCTGCTAGGCCAGTAGCCTGCACTCACTCCAGACACAGGAAGTTTGTGGCGAGTTGGAACCCGTGCTATGAAGGAAAGTCCAGTGAAGGAAAGTTCTCCCCTCCCATTAGGGTCTAAAAGGAGGGTTATAATTTATTTCCAACTGTAGTTTTGGCTACTCTACACCATGAAAGGTGAGTGGTATGGGAATTACTCTGGAATAATGATCTCACTGACAATGGGAAGGAAAAAAACCACTTCACCTTTTATCCACTCAGCTGCCAACCCCACCCCTATCCCCCCATCTTCTTTGCATTCATGCCCTCTGCTTGGTCAACAATATCCACTTCCAAAAACTCACAGAGCTTAGCTTTCTAGAAGACCATGAGGGACTTTCCTGGTGGTCGAGAGGTTACAATCCATGCTTCCACTGCAGGGAGCCCAGGTTTGAGCCCGGGTCAGGAAACTAAGCTCTCTCATGCTGCGTGGCACAGGGCCCCTCCCCCTCCAAAGAGAAGACTTTGAACCTAACTGCTTAAGAGCTGCTTATACAGAATAAGAAAAGATGGGGGGAAAACAGATTCTCATGAGATTAGATTTAGCTCATCTCATTGTTTTTGATTCAAACCCAGTGTCTCCATCTGGCTTACTCTCACACCACCCCTGTGAAGGTCACGGCTGCTACACCAGTTTTACAGGTGGGTAAACTGAGGGGCAGTGAACTGACCTGCATGAGGTCATCTAGCTTGCAAGTCCAGCAGGGGCCCACCAGCCAGACCCACCACTCACAGCTGGCACTTCATGGCGGAGTAAGCACACTGGCCCCCTCTTTCTCGGTCACTATTTTATTAGATTAAAAACACATCCAAAAATATCTCTACCACTTCTAGATAAACTGTAGCTTTCAAGACTAGTAACCAGCCTTAACTTGAGATGCTGGCTTTACGAAAACTACACCCAAAAGGAGGCGTTCCCAATACGTTCTGGTGGCATGGTGAGGAATCACGCACATGTCCACGGTCCTGAGCCAGATCTCAGAACTGACTCCCACTGCTCCCTGGAATGCTCTGAAGTTGAAAGCTACATCTGTCCACCACTATCACAGTCAGCCAATTAGGCTTTCTTATCAGCTGCTTTGTTTGAAAAATTGTCGCGGGCCTCCTTCCTGTCTGCATGCTGTTTGTTCTCGAGTTTCATCAGCTTCTGTTTCTATTTGTTTGAGAATTAACTGTTCTCAGTCTCTCCTATCAATTTCTCATGATACCTGAATTATTTTTCTCAAGAAAAAAAAAAAGGAAGAAAGAAAAAGAAAAACATGACACATACCTCAGGCAGCGTCTCCTACACGGTGCTGCTTCTCCTCAGTTGTAAGAAAAGGCAAGCCGGTTTACAAACCATGAAAGCAGCAACCAGCACAGACCCCTCGGCAGCCCCTACCTTCTGCGTTGAGGTGCATGGTCTCCAGGGGCCCGATGAACGCGTACCGCAGGCCCAGGCCGTCTGACATGACGAGGTCAAGGTCACCCGGAGACACCACACCTTCCTGAGAGGAGAGAATGGGGTCCAAAGGTGAGCTCATAGGGAGGGCAATTCGTTACCATTGCTCTCATCCTCACTTATCTAAACAGGACCCCAAACACTCCAGAAGCCCTAGAACAGGCTTCGTCAGATGTGGCATCACACGGTGATCACACACGAATGAACCCTGAGAAAATATCAGCTCGTGAAATGGTTGGACACCAATTCAGTACCTGTCCCTACGGTCCCCACCTCTAGTGTCCTGGCTTCTCTAGCTCCCATTACAGCTTCAGGGAAGGGGAGGAGGGGGCACAGGGGCTGGCGGCACAGGGGATGGGGCGTCAGAGGAAACAGCCAGAAGTGTCCCCTGACATCTAAGACCTGGGGCCATCGTAGGAGCAGGAAAGCCATCCTCAGGCTCTGCCGGCCTACAAGCCCGGCCTTGCCCAGCTTTTAATGAGTTTGTAGAAGAGTGCTTCTCTGATGAAACGCAGCTCAGAGCTGTATGTTTGCAGAGGTGGGGCTGCCGTTCACAGGGCCTCCACCGCCCATGCGTTCCATTGGGAAGGCCCAGGGACGCATGGTACAACCTGCATGATCGCCGGCGACCCTGGGATGTCCTGGCGTGTCGTCCACCAAGAGCTGATGCCCCCAGCGGCCTGGGCTCCCTGCCCCTGGTGCCGGCACTGGGGTGTCAAGCACCTCGTCAGCAGGAGGAGTCCTCAGGTTTCCTATTAGTCCTAAACCATCCTCAGGTTCACGTGACCACTGATGAGAGCAGATCCACTCAGGTCACTCAGATGCTCAGTCTACTGGCCTCCGCTTCTGGCGACAACACTGGGGGTTAGGGGGGTGTCAGGAGGAAACAGTGCACACAAGCCCTGTGGGGCTGCCCAGAACCACCAGAAACGACTGCTGGATGGCAAGGTGCCCCACCCTCCAGGTCGTGTCTCGGCGCAGTCTTCTCCCAGGGCCGCCCTGGCCCCTGGGGATGCTGTGAGAGGCAGCTGGGCGGGGATGGCTGATTCCCAACCCCCCAGCCCTGGTCCCTGGGTCAACATTCCAACAGCCTGGGGTTTTCATTCCAGCACCAAACTGTGATGTGGACCCGGAGGCCAGCCTGACCTGTGATGCTGTTTGCCTTGGCTCTCTTCTTCCATAACTACGTTCTGCACTTTCAGAGCTGACTTCCAAAGATTTCAAAACACCCACAAAGTGAGCCACCCCAGAGCAGTTAATTCTTGATTTGTAAGTGTCATGAGAGGGGACAGTGACCTGATTAGACAAAGGGTCAGAGGGCTTCCCACCACCCAACACTGTCAGGTCCAGAGGACCCACACCTCCTCTGGGTCCTTCCCTCCTGCTTCATCCACGGAGGGCAGTCAGGTTTTTATCAGTTGCTATTCATTAGCTGAACAAGTTAGAAAAGGGAAAAGTCTTCATGTCTCCTCTTCCTAACTGCTTCTCTCTGCTCCATATGGATTTTCTGAGGTAGACTTCTTTGTGTGTTAGTCTCTCAGTTGTGTCTGGCGCTCTTTGCAACCCCATGGATTGCAGCACACCAGGCTTCCCTGTCCTTCACCATCTCCTGAAGCTCACTGAAACTCGTGTCCATTGAATTGGTGATGCCATCAACCATCTCATCCTCTGTCGTTGCCTTCTCCTGCCTTCAATCTTTCCAAGTATCAGTGTCTTTTCCAGTGAGTCAGTTCTTCGCATCAGGTGGCCAAAGTACTGGAGCTTCAGCTTCAGCATCAGTCCTTCCAGTGAATATTCAGGGTTGATTTCCTTTAGGATTGACTGGTGGAAACCTCAGCTCTGTCCTGAAGGTCATTCAGTTGATTGGATGACCCAGATTATTGAGAACAATCTCCTTACTTGAGTCAGCTGACTAGATACTAATCACATGTATCAAACACCATCAGCACTGTGTGTGACAGAATGACCGGCCCTCTGCTTGGCAGACCCTCAAAGGGGACCCTCGGGCATCCTGGGTCTGGCACTCTGTGGGCAGGGAGAGGAGGCGGGAAGACATCTCTAAAATACCCACCGTAGGACTTGGCCTGGACCTGGGGAGACGAGGAAGAAGGGGGAGGTCCTGGGGGTTGTGTACAGTTTGGGGATGCAAAATGTGTTGAGTGAGGGAAGCCCGGGGACTATCTCCTCTACTGATCACCAGCTACAGAAATAGTCTTCCTTCTAATCAGCCCATTTTCCTACTAAATTCTGTCATTTAATTCATGTATTTGGGCTGCCCTCATATTCACTTGCTTTTCTCACGTTTCTCCTGCCATCTTTCCTGGTCTCTCTCTTTTTTTTTTATCCTTTTCTAGAAATTACTAATTCCCAGCTCTTGATCTTCTACTTTGTTTTGCTCTATTTTTCACCACATGTGGTCCTGAATTTTCAAGTTTTTCTTGTGCAAACACTTCTCCACCTCAGCCAGCACCACCACCACCAGGAACAGGCTTGCCCCCCAGGAATTGGGACAAAGTTATATACAAGTTTCCCAGTCCACAACCAGAGCCGTCCAGGCTTCAATCCAGTGTCTTGACCGAGGCAAAAAACGTTTTACTTGGTTACGTGTCAGACAATGAAATGTTGTATCTGAGGGTGAGAATGAGTGAAGCCTGAGATGGTCCAGCATCACCCTCGTCAAAGGCGCAGGACAAGGGGTCTCAGGGAAAGAGGCCCCTTGAGGCTTAACCTCAGATTCCCAGAGACAGTCAAGCTCGAGCCAGATGGGAATGACCCTAATGCAAGATGTAATCTCCTTACTTGAGTCAGCTGACTAGATACTAATCACATGTATCAAACACCATCAGCACTGTGTGTGACAGAATGACCGGCCCTCTGCTTGGCAGACCCTCAAAGGGGACCCTCGGGCATCCTGGGTCTGGCACTCTGTGGGCAGGGAGAGGAGGCGGGAAGACATCTCTAAAATACCCACCATAGGACTTGGCCTGGACCTGGGGAGACGAGGAAGAAGGGGGAGGTCCTGGGGGTTGTGTACAGTTTGGGGATGCAAAATGTGTTGAGTGAGGGAAGCCCGGGGACTATCTCCTCTACTGATCACCAGCTACAGAAATAGTCTTCCTTCTAATCAGCCCATTTTCCTACTAAATTCTGTCATTTAATTCATGTATTTGGGCTGCCCTCATATTCACTTGCTTTTCTCACGTTTCTCCTGCCATCTTTCCTGGTCTCTCTCTTTTTTTTTTATCCTTTTCTAGAAATTACTAATTCCCAGCTCTTGATCTTCTACTTTGTTTTGCTCTATTTTTCACCACATGTGGTCCTGAATTTTCAAGTTTTTCTTGTGCAAACACTTCTCCACCTCAGCCAGCACCACCACCACCAGGAACAGGCTTGCCCCCCAGGAATTGGGACAAAGTTATATACAAGTTTCCCAGTCCACAACCAGAGCCGTCCAGGCTTCAATCCAGTGTCTTGACCGAGGCAAAAACGTTTTACTTGGTTACGTGTTAGACAATGAAATGTTGTATCTGAGGGTGAGAATGAGTGAAGCCTGAGATGGTCCAGCATCACCCTCGTCAAAGGCGCAGGACAAGGGGTCTCAGGGAAAGAGGCCCCTTGAGGCTTAACCTCAGATTCCCAGAGACAGTCAAGCTCGAGCCAGATGGGAATGACCCTAATGCAAGATGGTAAAGCCCAACTAGGGGCGCCGGGCCCACCTTTAGAAAGTCCAACCCCACAGCCCATACAGACTCAGGATTCGGAGTAAGGCAGTTACAGACAGTGGAGTTTAAACTAAGAACTACCGCGGTGACGAGGAGGCCAGCTTTTCTCATGAGGAAGCATGTGGAGCCATGAATTCATTCCCTCCATGCACACACACTTGCGTGTTTCCTCTCTATACTTGTTGCCAGGCACCACGTGTCTGACGTGCACCACAAAAGTGGCTCCAGAACAAGACTGAAAGAGGCCCCCTCCGCCTGTCCCCACCCACAGTTCCTTCCTGGAGGTGGTGGGGCAAGGACAGGTCAGGACTTCACAGGACTTCACAGAGAGGACTGCCCAGTGCTGCTGGCCAGCTCTCATCACCCCGAGGCTGGCAGTCCATGAGCTGTGCGTTTTCTGGGAAGCAGGGCGGGGCCGTTCCTTCAGGATGACCGGGCTCTGAGCACCTTGGAGACGAGCTGACTGAACACGCTTAGCTGATGCAACAGGGCACTGGATCACAACCCTCCCTCCCCTGCGTCCAGAGCCTCAGACAGGATCCTGGGTGGGGGGAGGTGATGGGAGATGTGGGGAGGACTATTCCGGCTGGCAGGGCCCCTGGGATATGGGGCCCCAGGTGGGCCCAACCCCCGGTAAGGTATCCCTTCAGACGGGGCAACCCCGCTGCCCGAGTCATTCTGGGAGAAGCAGAGGAGGAGTCTGAACGTGCAACGAGGCACCGTAAGGCAGAACACCTGAAATGACCTTAAAACATCCCACAACAGGGGAAAGGTTAAATTTTTTTCAAAAAGATCAATGAAACAAAATATCACGAGCCGTTAAAAATGAACAAAAACTTGAGGAAAGTATTCTTAACACAGACTAGACAAGAATGCAGAAAAATAAAAGCACTCTAACTCAGGGTAGGGAACAGAAGTGGTATTTTCCCTGTGAGTATTTTTGAGAATAAAGCCTTCAGTGGAAATAAACCAAAAAATGAAAGGGAAGGAGAGGAAAGACTTAGTGCTGATCCAAGGGACAGTCTTATAGGAAATTAGTCCTGAATATTCATTGTAAGGACTGATGCTAATACTGAAGCTCCAATACTTTGGCCACCTTATGCAAAGAACTGACTCATTGGGAAACATTAAAGACAGGAGGAAAAGGGGATGACAGAGGATGAGATGGTTGGATGGCATCACAGACTCAATGGATATGAAGGACAGGGAAGCCTGGCGTGCCGCAGTCTATGGAGCTGCAAAGAGTTGGACATGACTGAGCAACTGAACAACAACCAAAGGATAGTCCAGAGCTGTTTGGGCCACAGCGGCGTTACCTACTTTTCTCGTGACAAAGCTCTCAGGAAGAAAAACACCAGTGGTAAAGAGGACAATAGAGACAAAGTCTGAACCTTAAAACCATTCACAGCAAAATCCCTTGTTTGTGCAAATGTAAGTGCACGGGGGCTCGGTGAGGCCAGGACTGAGGGGCCTCTCTTACAGAGAGGTTTGATGGCAACCCACCCCAATGATCCTGCCTGGGGAATTCCAAGGTCCATGGGGTCGCAAAGAATCAGAAACAACTGAGGGACTAACATTCTCACTTTGAATCAAGCAGTGAAAGCCTCACCCCCACAGCAGGCACACACAGCCCAGTCTGCCCCTTTGACCTCCAGGGCCAGCTCCTGCCTGCACTGGGGGCGGGATGAAGAGGCTCCTGTCCAGCTGTTACCTGTGGCCCCCTTCTCTGCCTCCTCTCCTAGGGACACATTCCCACCCCACCCTGCACCTCCATCAGGGGCCCATGGCCTGCCTGTCAGCTCACACCAGAGGAGCTGAGACCTCTCACTGCCCGCGCACCTGTGGGACAGGACAGGCAGTCAGGTGTTAGAGTAACAGCACCTCACTTTGTTTTTTTTTTTTCCAGAGCTATTAGAACACTAGCATAAATGCTTTTGCTTTAAACACTGTTAGAGTAACCCCAGGCATGCCAGACAGGTTTTTTTTTTTCTTAATTGAATGTGTGGTTGGTGTTTTCATTATGTTTATATGTTAATGGGGCTGGAGTTGTCTCTAAAATAATACATCAGCAGCATGTCTCCTTTGAATAGGGCTTTACTGCTCACCACTGTGGCTACTCAGAAAGTCACCTCCCATAAACCAGTAAACACTTATAAAAATGGTCTACTTCTTACAGACCATCGCTGCTGGAAGAGTTCTAATTAACTGATGCGGGATTGAACCCGCGTCTCCTGCACTGCAGGCAGATTGTTTACCATCTGAGCCACCCAGGAAGCCCAAGTCTGCGCAAAACCACCACTGGCCTTAGAAAGCTCCTGCAGCCTTCTGGCTCCACAGTTTGTCACATGTGGAGTAACTCAGGTCAGCTATGAGTAGTTTCTCTGATTGGCTCCTAGTGGTCAGTGCAAGACATTAAACACCTGCTGAGGCATCAGTGTGCTTCTGATATAGTTCTGGGGATTCTTAAAAATGCTGAGACCACGAGGTCCTTCCAGACCTGTCCTGTAACAAAAAAACATCTCCTGTTCCATTGACCTCTGAATGAAAGGCCACTGACAGGAGGCTCTTCCAACTAACCACTGAGAAAGCAGGTGTCGGTTAATCTGGAGGTTGGTAGGAGTCCCCTGGTGGTCCAGTGGTTAGGACTCTGAATGTTCACTGCTGGGGGTGCAGGTTCAATCCCTGGTTGGGGAACTAAGATCCCACAAGCTGTATGGCATAGCCAAATAAATAAATAAATAGACAATAAATTTATTTTTTTAAATCCTTAAACTTTCTTGAAGAGGAGGAGGGGGCATGTGGCTTGTAGGATCTTAGTTCCTAGACCACGGATGGAAATCAGGCCCTCAGCAGTGGAGCCCTAACCACTTGGCAACCAAGGAATTCCCAACCCCTAAACTTTCAAGTGTAAATTTTAGACAACATAAAATGTAGAGAGTCCTACAACGGAGGGCGTGGTGGCTTGGAGGCAGGAGCCCGGCTCCTTCTTGGCTCCTTTGACTCCCTTCATGTCCTTCTACACGAATCTCTGCCGAACACACAGACAGGTGTCACCAAGGTCTGTTCAGCAACACTTCGCTCAAGCCTCTGCTTTTCCCTTCTGGCCACGTGCCAGGGGAGCCAAGCTGAAGCAGCCTTGCTAATTCCAGCACCTTCCTCTGAAGAAACCTTCTAACCAGCCCCACACCCACCACCTGGAGCCAGGCTTTGAACTTGCTTCCTCTTGTTGGGGCTGCAGCCTCCCTGATCCAGGGCCGGGGAGCATGTGGCTCAGCCTGGGCCTGTGCTTTCCTTCACCTCCTCGCTGTCCATTTGTTTTGGTTTCATTACAGAACAGCTGGGAGGGCCCGCACTTACTGGGCTTCAGGGAACCCACTCAGAGTGATATTCATGGAAAAAACTCCCTCCGCCACCCCTGGACTCAGTAAAGGTCCTTCTCAGAGGCTGCGTGTGTGCGTAGTAAACTTCCTGGACGAACTTGGACTTGGGGAACCAGGGGCACGCATGCTGACCCTGGCTCTGAAAGGAGAGAAGAAAGCCAAGGACCTCCTGCCTCCAGGCAATCACAGCCCAAGCGAGAGCAGTGTGAGCGCTCCTCAGGCATCCACAGCCTCAGGTCCTCTCATCCCCAGACTCCCTGGGCTGGACCACCTCCTCCAGCCGCCCTCTCTGTCAAGGAGCTGCTGTTCCCCCCAGTCTAAGAACACTCTCAGGACAAGGCCAGGAGCTCACCACCCAGCGGCAGGTCTGGCCCAGGAGCACCGGACTCGCAGTGACTGGAGAAGGGACTTCCTCTCAGGCCTGAGGAGTTGCCCCATCTGGCCGCCACCTTTGGAGGGACCCTCTGTTCATACGGTGAAGATGAGGAAAAGCAGGCTGCCATCTGCATCTCTGCTCCTGAAATCAAAGGCTGTACGACAATGCCAAGATGCCAAGTAGGGGGCCAGCGGGATGAGGCAGACGCCATCTGGCGGATGGGGTAGGATGGGGGGAGCAGCAAAAACCTAGCGTTCGTTTTTCAGAATGTTTGTGTTCTAAGTGAAAGCAAATTAAATCGTTTTAAAAAATCAACGTTGGGCTTCCCTGGTGGCTGAGAGGTAAAGAATCTATCTGCTGATCTCTGGTCTGGGAAGATCCCACATACTGAGGAGCAACTAAGGCTGTGTTCCACAACTACTGGATCCCGAATACTCGAGAGCTTTTCTCCACAGCAAGGGAAGCCACCAAGATGAAACGCTCCTGCAGCGAAACTAGAGAAAAGCCTGAGCAGGAACAGAGACCCAGCACAGTCAATAACAGAAAAATAAATGAAAACATTTATTAGACAAAGACCCAGCACAGCCAAAAGTAGAAAAATAAAACATTATTTTAAAAAAAAGCTGTATTCACAGCTGTATGTAATTAAAGTTTGCTACAGGGAAACACTGCACTCTCCTAAACTACACTCAACAGAAACACTTGATGGAGTTTACCACAGAAAGCCTGGTCTGCTCATTTTACCACGTAACTTTGAGATGCACCTTAGTAGCTGAAAGCAGTGCTCACAGTGTCTGCATCCATGTCCAGAATAAAGCTGGGCCATAGAGGCCTGCACGTTCTCCAAGGGTCCTGTATGGACCACAGATACTACGTCCTGAACTGGACACCAGAATGGAAGCGCTGGAAGCCCTGCAGCTCAGGGACCACAGGCAGATACCTACTTGGAGGTTCTGTTTCTCAGAAGCATGAACAACACCTGAGCTCAGCAGTCTGAAGCTCATTACCACCCACACATTCCAAAGAGCTGAGAATCCTTGGCAGCTCTGTGATTCACCCCCGCTCGCCTCCACGACCCTCTTGCAACAGCATAGGAATTTATGGGCAGTGCAAGCTCAGCCACTGTCTGGGCAAGAGTCTATCATCTCAGAGCTTCTTCCCTCATCATGCGCATCAGCTTATAAGAGGATGGGCTGAAAAGCACTTTCCCAGCAACAGGATCCGTCACCCACGGACCTAACATTGGGCCCCTAGGCTGCAGTCATCAGCGTTTCCCAGCCAACTAGGGCGCTCCAGCCTGATTCTGCAGCCAAACGGGCCACAGAAAAAGGACTGAGCGGCTGTGAGTGCCCACCAGCCCTAGTGCAGTCATGGCCGGGAGTGGGACCGTGTGCCCCGTGGAGACCGTTCCTGCCCATTCCCCCCACCCCTGTGAGTGTTTTGCCTATGTTTTCCTCTAGGAGTTTTATAGTTTCTGGTCTTACACTTAGATTTTTAATCCATGAGTTTATTTTTTGTGTATGGCATCACCATCTCTTATCTGCATTAGTGCAAGAGTTTCCTAACCAATCTTTCAGCTTCTGCCTTTGACCTACTGTGTTCTGTTCTCAACACAGCGGACAAAATGAGTCTTTGAAAATATAAGTTAGGTCACAAGATCCTGCCAATGCTTCCCATTACTCAGAGTAAAAGCTGACACCATTAGTGTGAGCCCCCAAGGCTTACGTGAGCGCTGTCCCCTCCCCCAGCTGTGATCCCACAGACTCTCTGCACCCAGCCGCTGAGGCCCCAGCCACGCCCGTTTCACCATCCTGAGGTCCTCCCTCTGCCGTTCCTTTGGCCTACAATGTTTTCTCCAGTTATCTGAATAATTTGTCTCCCTACTTCATTCAAGTCTTAATTCAAATATTAACTTTCTTGAAGAGGGCTTTCCCTCTCCTCCTAAGATTTCAAATCCTCCTATGCTTTCAAAACCAACTAGTTTCTACGCATATTACTCTCTAATATGCTTTACATTTCACTCATTTTGCTTTCTTTCTCATAAGAATGTAAACACAATAAATGGGGAGGTTTTGAGCATTTTCCGTGTTCCTCTGTCAAGCAACAGGCACCAGTCATAACAAGCCATGGAGATATAACCAGCCACGAATACATAATTGTGAATGGCTCGATGGCACCCGTTCCATAGTCATTACAAATATTCTGAACACAACTCCCCTTGGCCCGAGGCCCACATAATCCCTGAGAAAACCAGCGGCCACCATCCTTTTCCTGTTCCCCTTCCTAACTGAAATAAAAGCACCTACCGACCCAGCACTGGCTTCCAGAGAATGTGGTACTTGTAAAGGGGACCCTGGGGAAGGGGCTGTAAGCATTTAAAGATGCTCCATCTCATAGATTCACAAATTAATGTCTGACTCACACATCACCATACGTTTGTTTATGTTCTGAGATTCAGAGTCTCGGATAGAAAGGACGGAGCCGGGACTGCTCACACCCCAACATGCAGCCCAGACGCCAAGGCTGGGCCTGGGCTGACACTTCTGTGGGTAACCTGCCCACACCCACCACAGGCGGAGGGCAGCTTCCTGCCACTTTGGTTTGAACAAGCCCCAGAGCACCCGGAACCTCAAGTCTCTGAAAGCTTCGCTGGCAGAGGGAACCACGGGAGGATGCGGGCTGCACGGGGAAGGGAGGGTGGAAAAGCAAGTGGCAGGCAGACTGCTGTGCTCTCTGCATGCTTAATAAGGATCAGGAAAATAAAGAAAATCAGAGCAAGGCCAACACCTTGCCCAGAGCGCGTGGCTGGCCTCCCCCCTGTACCTGTTACCTTAGATTGAGCGTGTCCTCCGTGAAGCCTTTTCCTTTCAAGCTGGGTTGGAAAGAGCAGAAGCTAGACAAAAAGGGAAGGGATTATTCCATCAGCAGAGTCAGGACCCTTCCACACCAGGTAAACATTTTTGGAAGCAGGCTAGAGATCAGGTTCATTCTTGCCCTTCCAGTGATCCCCATCTGTCCCCAGATCTGGGTATACCTCTGAGGCACCCCATTGGCACCCTCAATAGTTGCTATCAAAATTTCGTGTTTTAGAGACCTCTTGTGGGTGGGCACAGGCATTTCCATTGCTGATTTCAGGCGCCACTGCAGGACTCCAGCGGCAGGTGCCATCTTGCTTTCATGCCCCTTGAACAAGGGTGGGGCCTGGTTGGCACCGTTCACTGCCTGAGCTATGGATGTAGAAGACTTCTAGCTCAACTGTGAAAAACATCGTGCGGGACATAGAAATCATAAGGGAACCCGAACGTGAGGTTCAGCATTGCCTGTCTACTTCTTCAGTTTGGTTGGAAATTTAACTTCAAGTTAAACAACTTGAAGATGTTTTAGGCGGTGATATAGCAGCAGTCCTTGGGAGAGCCTCAAAGGGAGAATCTCAGTCAATGGAGACGTGCCCAGAGCTGGCTCAGACGGCCTCTGCAAAGCTGTTCTCTCCACTCTGGCCCTGTCCCTGGGACCCAGCAGCTGGTCCTGCTGCCAGTGATAGGCCAGGGCCAGCAGGAAGATAAGGCTAGAATCTCTGAGCACAAAATGGCCTGTGAGGTTCAGCATTGCCTGTCTACTTCTTCAGTTTGGTTGGAAATTTAACTTCAAGTTAAACAACTTGAAGATGTTTTAGGCGGTGATATAGCAGCAGTCCTTGGGAGAGCCTCAAAGGGAGAATCTCAGTCAATGGAGACGTGCCCAGAGCTGGCTCAGACGGCCTCTGCAAGAGCTGTTCTCTCCACTCTGGCCCTGTCCCTGGGACCCAGCAGCTGGTCCTGCTGCCAGTGATAGGCCAGGGCCAGCAGGAAGATAAGGCTAGAATCTCTGAGCACAAAATGGCCTGGAACACGCAGGCCAGGGATGTCAAATCTCACCTCAGGACTTTTAGCCCCAAGTGGAGCTGAATATGACCTCTCCTCTGTTAACCCAGCTTCTGCGTCATCTGTTCACGGCTAGGGATCTACCTTTCGACCCCTTCTAGATTCTTTGCACATTCACATATCTCTAACTTTAATAATATAAATATAAAATTTAAGATCTAGCTTAAAATGCTTAGACTGATTAATCTCTCTAGAGAACGTTCAGTTAAACCAAGACAGTATGCTTCTCTCTTTAAGAAAAAAAGATGTTCTGTTCAGAAGTGGGAAATCAGTCGTTGGAATTCTTTCCAATGAAATATGAAGTCAGAGCAACTAAAATTGGCAACTGGGATCAAAAAGAAAGATTAAGCCAAAAAAAATTACTTGGAAAATTAAAAAATAAAGCCAGAAAATTCTGGAAGATGCATTAAATATGTTGTGTCTGCACATTTTTTTTTCCTGCCTTCAGTTTTTACTGGCCCAAATTACTTCAGTTAATGAAACAGAGCCTGTTTCCCAGGATTGAGAGAAGGAGCCTTTATGGTTTTCTTCTTACTCTGTTCCATAACTCAAGAGTTCTGCGGGTAAGTTCTTTCTTGAGTCTAACCTAAATCCTGCTCACTGTGGGTGGAAAACAATCTCCCAAGAACAAAGCTGTTCTTCTGCTATTGGTTCATGATCAGTTTCCTTAGCAGAGGATTTTCAAACTCTTACCTTTTGAAGACCTTACTCCGATCACTGTTGTGGAAGACAAGAAACTTGGAATATCCGTTTTGGAAAAAGATCTCCAGGGCGATGTCCTATAAAGAGAAACTCCTTTTACTGCTCTGAAGTTTCCCAGGATGGATGGAGACCTCCCTCCCCCGCCCCCTGCCCTGCTCCCCTGCTCCACAGCCGACGCAGCAGAGCTGTGGCTGTGGGCCATCTGGGACTCTGTGTCAGGTGTGGAAGGATTTCAGTCTAAAATGAACCCAGAGATGCGAAAGGGCAAATCTCAGGCATGTGTCCTCTGGAAAACAGAACTTCAGAACTGACAGACTGATTTCCCGTAGATGCCTAATTGGCGAAGATGGAGACTTACCTCCGAAGTAATGAACATCCACCAAGAATCTCTCCCGCCTGCAAACCAATGAACTTATTGCTTAGACTCTAAGTGGACACGCCCACCTTGTACTCTTTGCCAGTAGACAGATACAGCCAACCTCAAACCCTCAACCCATTAGCCTGTAGCTCACAAAAGCCTGCCTTTCCTCAGTGGTTATTCCCCTGTTATTTTTTAATCAACTCAATTTCCGGTAGATTCAAGCTTGCCTCAGTTACCTCTTTATTTTGGTTGACAAAGGCAACCCTTCCTAGTTAGCCCTTCCAACCTCCTACAGGGGATAAGAAGACTTTGGTAACAGTGATGAATTAGAGTCTTCATGGAGTAAGCAGGAGGGCAGGTCTCAGAGTTCCTTTGACTGGAGAAGGAAATAAGAGCCCAGCTCACAGGAAAGGCGAGGAGCGGACAGAGAGGAAAGTGGCCAGTGACATCTTCAGATGCTTCTACGCCTGAGTCAAGGGTGTCACTTCCGGAATCGAAGGACCATCTTACCAGAAACACGAGGGGAGCGGGCAGAGCAAGCGGATGCCAGCCTTAACCCGGGCAGCATCCTACGCTGACCTGCGGCTCGAGGCACAGGGGCCTTGCCGCGTCCACTCTGCTGAGCCATCTGACGTGGCCACACCGACATAGCAATGTCACGTCAAGGGTGCTTTGCTAACACCTGAATGAACCTGCCTGCCTTCTGTTCTCCTTTCTGACTTGGAATGGGGATAGAGCGAGCCCACAGACAGGATGGAGCTCAGGGATGAGGTGGGGTCAGGGAGAGAATACTCAGTGCTTGAGGAAGGGCCTGGGCGACATGAGGTTCGAGCATGGAGGGAGAGACAGGGGGGGTGAGGGTCACACTCAGAGGTGGCGCGCTGCATCCAGCGGCAGTCAGGCCCTGCCCCTTCCTGGCCGGAAGCGGGTTCTCAACGCCCAGGTCATTAGACTTCTGAGCAGAGGGAGAGCATCTGTCATGATAAGGCGGCACCCTTCTCCTTGCAGATGTACGTAAGAGCCTCAGATTTTCCCTACATACAGAACTATAAATGACATGCAAATAGATGATGGGCATAGAATCTACGGGGCCGTGACTTGCCCCGGCAACCTCGAGCGCCCAGGCTCTGACTCCATTCTGGGAGAATCTAGGGCTGGGCAAGTGGGGGCCTTGCACATGCAGCTCCCCCGGCCCCACCTGGAGATGCTCACACACCCTCCCAGTCTGGCTTCCGCCCGTCACGCTAACCAACCGTCCGGAAACAATCTCTTTGTATTGGGGAGAAAGACACTCACTGACTGATACCTAGCTGCTACTATGATAGCATGTAACTAGACATACGATTACTAAAAAATAATTTTTGAGTACTTGCTATGTGCTCACAATGTGCTAAGTGCTATATAATGTAATAGTGGAAAAGACAAGAGGTGGTGGCCTGTTCACTGGTGAGAAATGGAAGCTCAGAGGCGCCGGCCGTGCAGAGCCATGCCCAGGACTGGGCCCAAGCTGGCCCTGGTCAGAACCATTAGCACACGGCCTCCCCCCCACCCCCTCCGTTCCGGCTCGCTCTCTGAGAAGAGCGCTGAGGGCTGGCAAAATGAGAGTCAATGCTTTGTGGGCAAAAAGGAAGGAGAGGGAAGGAGCCAGTCAGAGCCAACAGCTTGCCGGATCCCTGTCCGTGGGGGCAGCTGATCCTCCCTAGAATGAGCCCCTCTGAAAGGCTCCCTTGAGCTTTAGCTTCAGAAAATAATAACAATATAAATAACAATGAGGCCTCAAGCAGGAGGGTCACAAGACAAAGAAGTTTACAAAGGAAAGGTAACTTATTCTGTTCCCGAGGGCCAAGCACTGTTTTGTTGGCCTATGCAGAATAGAGACCCTGCAGAGAGAATGGGGGCGGGGCCTGGGCCCCTCCCCTCCCACAGGGTGTCCCTCATCTCTTCCTCTGCCAGGTGTTGGGAGGCCCTTGGGCACAGCTGCAGCTTTG
Organism: Madoqua kirkii; assembly: GCA_006408675.1. Lineage (NCBI taxonomy): Eukaryota > Metazoa > Chordata > Mammalia > Artiodactyla > Bovidae > Madoqua > Madoqua kirkii. The sequence continues at coordinate 65,708 of SJYC01136402.1, forward strand.
CTATTGCAGAGGTTGGACTGTTGAGGGCAAGATGTGTTGAGGCCAGCGGGAACCTCGGAGCTGTTCCCCCTTTGCCACTGAGGTGATGCTTCTAAACCAGATGGTGTGCCTCCAAGGTAGGGCATGAGAAGTATTTGGTTGTGACTCAGTGACAACAGAACCCTGCTTCTGGAAGGAGTCCGCTCTGTTTAGCAGCCGGATGAGCCCTTGAAAACACCAGACAAGGTTCTGGGATCCTGCTTGGAGGGGACAATCAGGAGATCTCTGCATTACTTGGCCCAGGTACTCCATTCTGGGAGAATCTAGGGCTGGGCAAGTGGGGGCCTTGCACATGCAGCTCCCCCGGCCCCACCTGGAGATGCTCACACACCCTCCCAGTCTGGCTTCCGCCCGTCACGCTAACCAACCGTCCGGAAACAATCTCTTTGTATTGGGGAGAAAGACACTCACTGACTGATACCTAGCTGCTACTATGATAGCATGTAACTAGACATACGATTACTAAAAAATAATTTTTGAGTACTTGCTATGTGCTCACAATGTGCTAAGTGCTATATAATGTAATAGTGGAAAAGACAAGAGGTGGTGGCCTGTTCACTGGTGAGAAATGGAAGCTCAGAGGCGCCGGCCGTGCAGAGCCATGCCCAGGACTGGGCCCAAGCTGGCCCTGGTCAGAACCATTAGCACACGGCCTCCCCCCCACCCCCTCCGTTCCGGCTCGCTCTCTGAGAAGAGCGCTGAGGGCTGGCAAAATGAGAGTCAATGCTTTGTGGGCAAAAAGGAAGGAGAGGGAAGGAGCCAGTCAGAGCCAACAGCTTGCCGGATCCCTGTCCGTGGGGGCAGCTGATCCTCCCTAGAATGAGCCCCTCTGAAAGGCTCCCTTGAGCTTTAGCTTCAGAAAATAATAACAATATAAATAACAATGAGGCCTCAAGCAGGAGGGTCACAAGACAAAGAAGTTTACAAAGGAAAGGTAACTTATTCTGTTCCCGAGGGCCAAGCACTGTTTTGTTGGCCTATGCAGAATAGAGACCCTGCAGAGAGAATGGGGGCGGGGCCTGGGCCCCTCCCCTCCCACAGGGTGTCCCTCATCTCTTCCTCTGCCAGGTGTTGGGAGGCCCTTGGGCACAGCTGCAGCTTTGCTATTGCAGAGGTTGGACTGTTGAGGGCAAGATGTGTTTGAGGCCAGCGGGAACCTCGGAGCTGTTCCCCCTTTGCCACTGAGGTGATGCTTCTAAACCAGATGGTGTGCCTCCAAGGTAGGGCATGAGAAGTATTTGGTTGTGACTCAGTGACAACAGAACCCTGCTTCTGGAAGGAGTCCGCTCTGTTTAGCAGCCGGATGAGCCCTTGAAAACACCAGACAAGGTTCTGGGATCCTGCTTGGAGGGGACAATCAGGAGATCTCTGCATTACTTGGCCCAGGAAATGACGGAGCTTGAAGGTAGACGAAGATTTGAGGAGGGCAGAGGGTAGAGGCAGTAGCCTGAGAGGTCCCTGTGGTCTGAACAGGGGAGGCTGGCACTCAGCTCTCAGTTGTCAGCTCTGCCATCAGACAATGGAGCCGCCCCGTCCTGTATTCCTGAGTCTCCAGGCAGCTCAAGGGGAAAATAAAGCAAGGAGGCTGGATCCTAAGTGACATGGTAAGAAGGAGAAGGGCCCAGTGGCCAAATGGCAGGGACTGGGGAGAGGGTGAAGCAGAGGGCAGAACTCTGTCCCAGCCAGGGGACCAGCCCAACACAAGCCAGGGGAATTCACAGGTGTCCCAAAGGGCCCTGGGCTGGGCGTGGGTGAAGGGGCCAAGAAGGTGTGCCTCTCCCGTTCAGATGGGGCCTCGATGGCACCTGAACCACCATCAGGTCTTAGGGTGAGCGTTAGGGAAGGGATGGTCCTTCCTCCGGGCCCCCCCCCAGTCTCACCTGCAGGAGGAAGCGTGCCTGCCGGAGCTCCCTGAGATCGCCGTAGCTGTGGCGCTGGCACGAGTAATGGTCGGAGGACCTGTCTTTGCTGCACATGTTGAAGATGAATGGGTCGCTAATGCTGGAAAGAAAGCAACACGTGCAGTGAGAGGGTGTCCAGGGGGGCTCGCTCACCTGCCCGAACCTGCGTTTCTGGAGCACATCGGGGGATGGGCCAGCACCCACTTACCTGACCACCCCTGTCTGTGTCAGCCCTGCGCTGAGGAGTAATATGGGACATTGGCTTAACCAGAGCGAGGGACACAAGGCCAAGGGATCACCTTAAGGACAGACAGCGGCACGGGGTGCAGAGCCGAAGTGTGAGAAGGCTCTCTGGGTGTCGGGGTCAGAAACGGGCTGGTGATGCAGTGGGGAAAAGTGAAAGAGATGTGTAGTTAGGTGTGGACAAATTTCAAGTTCCCGAAACATGAGGCAGAAGGATGAAGAGCCTCCACCAAACAGTCCCTGTTCAACACGGTCTCGGACAACGTGGCCATAGGGTAACTTTTTAATGGGATATTCTTAACTAGGGAAATCACGGGACACTAATGATAATCATGATGTTGATTGACTGGGTCTTTGGTAATAGAAGTGGATTTTAGATTAAAACATACTTTGATTTGTCCCACATTTGTACAGGACAAATCCAATTACCAGTTTATACCTGGAATCTGCACCCAAATCATCGGCTAGATTGCAAGCTCTTGACCAGGCTCAGCCCTCATCCGACTGATCTGGGTATCTGTGGCGTCTACCCCAGTGCTTGTACCAGGCAGACTTTCAATAAGTATTTGTTGACTGAAATTAAACAGAGAGCTGATGCCTTAGAACTGCCGACTAAAAGCACCGATCATAAAAAGCCAGTTGGACGGTTTGGATTCCCACCAAATGAGTCTGACGCTACATCTTGTGAGCTTGGCCGCCACTGTTATAGTTGAACTGTGTCCCCCAGAAGATGTAGGTTGACGTCCTAATCCCCAGTACCTCAGAATATAACTTTACTTAGAAATAGGTAAATAACAGAGGTAATAAAGTGACGTCATGAAGCTAGATCCCGATCCAGTAAGACTGCTGCTGCTGAGTCGCTTCAGTCGTGTCCGACTCTGTGCGACCCCACAGACGGCAGCCCTCCAGGCTCCCCGTCCCTGGGACTCTCCAGGCGAGAACGCTGGAGTGGGTGCCATTGCCTCCTAGTGTCCCCTAATAAAAGGGACACGGAGACAGACACACACGGGGAGAAGATGGCCGTGTGACTGGAGAGATGTGTCTACAAGCCTTGGACCACCAGGGATGGCCAGGAAACACCAGCAGCTTGAAGAGGCGAGGAAGGGTCCTCCCCTAAAGCTACAGAAGGAGCCCCGCCCTGCTGACACCTTGACTTCTAGCCTCCAGAATTGAGGGATAATAAATTTCTCTTTTTTAAGAAGCTGCCCAGTTTTTGACACTTTGTACAACAGCCCAGAAAATTATTTACACAGAAAACACAGTTACCCTATTCAGCCAAGAAGGAATCTCCCTCAAAGCAAAATATAACCTTCTAGAAAGGGTCTTGCTTTCTGAGGAAAGTTACAAAGTACCTGAGTCCAATAACTGCTGGAGGACTGGCAGTGTTCTTGAGTTTTATTTGGGGTGTTTTCATGGTACATCAGGGAGTCTCTTTCAAGGTCTAAGGCTCAGCTATACTCAGATTGATGGCAGTCTTTTAGAGAAACGTTTCAGAGTTGAAATGTTGGCTTTATTTTTAACTGGCTTATTTATATATCTTCCTTGGTCTCCATGGTCAAAATAAGACTTAATCTCCATTGATCTCACATGATCTAATGGCCCATCTCTGAGAACCACATCCCCACAAGGGCCAGCAATTTCTTCAGTAATAGACAAGGGCTCAGAGAGAAAACACTGTCTGGTTAACAAACACTTCTTTGAGGTATGGTGACTAAAATTACCTATGCAATTCTAGGGTAGTTAAATATTCTCACTACTCTCCTACTTACATTCTAGAAAAGGACATTTTCAGACTTGAGGACATCCAACCTAACAACTGGGTTTCTATTACAAGTGCAGATATAGTCAATTGACCATGATTACATGCACCTCATAAACACAATTTAGCTGATCAATAAGATCTTATCCAACACTAACCAGAGGTGGACAGTGAAGCAATGGATCGTGCGAATCATTTCATGGGCACTCTGTGCCTATAGGTGGAGTAGAAAGCTTTCATCAGCACTCAGAAAGGCGAGTCTGCAGACCTATTGTCCATATTGATCAGTATCAATAAAACATGAGCGATAAAATGAGATGAGTGTGCCAAGTATTAATTATGTGCCAGCCTTGAAAAAGCATAGAAGATTCACTGCAATTGGTGAACATTTGGTATGGATAAAAGATGGAAGTTAGAGAGAAGGCCAAGCATTTTAAAACAAACTAAATCAAAGGAGGGTGGGCTGACATTTATCCTTCCACAATCCTTAAATTCAGTCCTTAAATTCTTGCTTCTTCACATAGGCTGGGAATAATATAACACCTGGAAGTTAAAATTCTTGCTTATTGGCAAGTAAGACTCTGGTTCCTCCATCAATAGTCTCAAATAGTGGTTCTCAAAGTGTGGTCCCAGACCAGTAGCAGGAGCATTAGCTGTGAATTTGGTAAAATCTTAGGCCCTAACCCAGATCTACCAACTTAGAAACTCAGATGATGGTGGGTTCCAGAAGTCTATTTTATCAAGTCCTCCAGGTGAGTCAATGTAATTTAGCTTGAGAGCCACTGGGCTGATGTTATCTTGTCATCACTTGAGCCTTGGATAACTAGGAAAGAAATTGGCATCTGAAATTCTTCACAAGTGATGAAAACAAACAACTGACAATAACTAGCAGAAGTACAAACACAATCGACTTGGTTCTGAATGGCAGCACTTCATAAACACAGAGAATTGCTCAATAAGGGCTGATTGAACCCACGTACACAGCTATCGATACATTTGATCCTAGAGAAGAACCTCAGAATTTCCTGCCAAAGAGCTCTGGTATTAGTTGCCATAAAAATGACTCCAAATTTCTACCCAAATCTCACTCATCTGTCAAGACCCAAATCTTAGCTCCTTCTCCAAGTAGCTGTCCCTCACCATACCAGCGACACATCATCTCTCCAAGTGTGAACCCCAAAGAGTCCACACATAACATGTATTTTGCCGCTCGAGGACAGTGTGCTCCAAACTCTTTCCAAAAGAACCTGGATATGCTGCTGATCGATTGTGGGCCTTGCGGGCATAAAGAAGCAGTGTCTGATGTCTTGCATAAAGATGAACAAGCAAGAAGTTGTTGACTCAGTTATGCAAATATATACATTATTTTCCAGCAGTATTTAACACAAAATTGTAAATCAACCATACTCCAATTTTTAAAAAAAGTTGTTGAATAAATACACTGATGGGACTGGACTGTATTATCCAATAACCTGAGGAGCGCTCCCTCTTGTCCTGTGGTGCATTTCACAGCAGGAGAGCCCAAGGCGCTGCTGTATGCTCAGCTGCTCCAGATTTTGGCTTTGGGGAATCCTAGTCATGGGTGCCTGTGCCTTAAGGTTCTTCCGTCTTATCTCATGGCTCAGTTTCAGGCCCAAACCCAAGAGCCCATAGAAGGAACAAGGTGGGAGGCGCAGGTGTGGGGTGGCCAAGAAGGCAGCCGGGGGTCAGGGCAGAGTCTGCCAGGGTCGGAGGGGCACTCACCTGGACAAGCAGTGGCGGGTGCAGTAGACGTCACCCGTGGGAGAGAGCGTGAAGTTCTCGCAGACATAGAAGTGCTGCTGGCCCAGGAGCAGGAGCCCTTCGCAGACGAGGTGGCCCTGCACGACCACGACGGAGTGCTTCTGCGCCACCTGCAGGGAGAGGCCAGAGCGGGCCCTGCGTGAGGGTGGCGCTCCCAGCTTCCCACGCAGGGCAGCAGGGCAGTGTCTGGCCGCCCGCTGCACCCTGGGAAGTGAGCGTGGCACCCTGCGAACGATGGAGCTGCTGCCCCCCAGCTGCTCTGCTCTGCACGGTCTGAGTGGGGTTTCTACGCCCAGCACCCTGCTGCATTATTTCACCTACCCAAGGCCATCGTATCACACCGAGGCATGTGGATAGCGTTTCCTGCTCTTTTGAACATGTTGACATTTTCCCTCTCACTTTAAGCTCCTCTACAACCATGCAACACACTCCTTGGTAAACAACGAGGAAAGTTTCTGAGGTCTGAGGCTTCACTCAGTTATAGACGTGAAGAAACTTGTCAAGGAAACAGCTGGGGAGTGACTAGGACAGGACCGGAGCCAGGCCTGCCTGGGACCACAGGTGCAAGACAGGCACTGCTGTCTGCAAAGGCCAAGGCTGCTCCAGGGTGTGCGCAGAGGAGGCAGCAGCTGGGCCCAGATCCCCCCCTTCTGGCTCAAGCACATTCTCGCAGCAGCTGAAGATGCTGGCAGTTTCCCAGAATCCCCTCAGCTAAAGAGAGTGCCTGTCATGGGTCAGGTCCCCGTCTCAGTGGTCATCTGTCCCCAGCACGGGCCAGCACAGAGGCAGAGGGACTGGCCCTTTGCCTCCATTCACTTGAGCTCCTGTGGGCTCAGCCGAGGCCTGGCTGAGACTGCAGTGAGGTCGCACATGCCGTACCCCATCCTGCAACCCGCACCCCAACAAACGTGCAGCGCACACCTCTGGCTCAGCGCTGGCTTTCTGGGGAGGCCGATCTGGGATGATGTCTTAGTGTGAAACAGAGTCCCACATTAAGTAAGGACTTGTTGGGTCCTTACATAGAATAAATCTCTGAAGGAATGAGTGGGAAAATACATGAATTCTTGGTGACGGGAGCCTAAAGGAACCAGAGTAAGACCAAGGCCAACATTTTCTCAGGATAATTCTGTGCTAATTCCAGCTATACAAACGAAGAACTGACTTAAAACAAAAACAAAAACAAAAACAAACCAAAAAAACCACCTACTATATGACCATTGGGCTTCCCTGGTGGCTCAGATGGTAAAGAATCTGCCTGCAATGAAGGAGACCCGTGTTCAATCCCTGGGTCAGGAAGATGCCCTGGAGAAAGGAATGGCTACCGTGTTCAGTATTCTTGCCTGAAGAATCCCATGGACAGAGGAGCCTGGCAGGCTACAGTCCAGGGGGTCACAAAGTGTTGGACATGACTGACTAACACTTTCACTTTCACATAAACATTGTAAACTTTTTACGCATAATCCTTACAACTGGGAAATAAAAATTTTACTAGTCTAATTTAGAGCTGAAAAAGAAAGGGGATGCAGAGATAAGAATCTCACCAAAGAGGGGTAAATGGGGTTGAAGCTAAGCTGCCTGCTCACCGCTGGGAGCAACGATGGGGCAGCAGCGGTGAAGCCTGGAAAGCGGCCGTGCACACCCGCTCTCACACCTACTGCACATGGGGTTTAGCCAGAGTGAGGGATGAACGCGATAAACAGAACCCTTAAAATCCAGTGGGGGAAGACACCTCCACCGATACCTTATCAAAAACTGCCATATGCATTGAAAGAAGAAAAAAAATACAGGTTGATAAGACATAGGCAGAGAGAAACTTGGAGGGGACATGATCTCAGACAAACTCTGAGACCTGAAGGATGGAAATGAGTAGTCATGGCAAGGCTGGGAGAAGAAGTCTCATGGAACAGGAATATCCATCTCAGAGCGCAGCAGCAGGAAGGGCAGATCAGGGAGCAGGAGAGAGGTCAGTGTGGCTGCTGAAGCTGGAAGGCAGGCGTGCTCAGATCCTGAGGGCCTTAGGTGGCTTCATGTTCCTTGGCAGGCCCCCATGTACCCATAAGAATAAAATCTGTCTGCACTTCTGTAAACCCGTCATCTGTCAACTCAATGTTGCAGCCTAAATAGGGACTCTAAGGAGGTAGGGGAGAAGTTTTGTCTCTCCTGCAGTATAATCTTCCAAAGAGATTCTGTGCCTACATACTTTGTTTTATACATATTATCTTTTTATTTTTACACAAATAGCATATTCCTACAGCTACTGGTCTGCATCTAGCTGTCTTCCTTAATAGGCCATCTAGAAGCCCTTTCCAAATCATTTCTTACTGAGTTGTCTCACTTTTATTAAAAGATACAGATGGTTAGTTTCTATGGATGTGGTACAACTCTCTATTGATTTGTTTCCAAATGTTTCATCATTACAAGCGATGCTTCTGTGACAATCCTTGGGCATAGGTCACTGTGGACACATATGCAAATCTGCAGTAAATCTTCTAAATTCCTAGAAGTAGAACTGTAGGCCCAGGATGTAGACATTTTATATTCTGATCTAGCGCCAGATTGCCCTCCTGCAAGGCGACGCTAATTCACCCTCCCACCAGCACTGTTGGAGGGTGTTTATGCTTCCTAGGCCAGACTGTTGAAGCTTCTTCTCTTACGCCTTTGTACGGAGGAGACTTCATCCTCAGGGTCACAGGGCCGGATGTGGGGCCGAGTACACAGGCCCGTGTGCCTCCCTGGCCTCTCCTGCCCCTCTGAGGCCCCACCCTTGCCCAGACTCCGTGGTGCCAACAGGAGAGGCTGTAGTGTGTTCTCATGATCCCTGCTGTTCTCCTTTGGGGAAAATTCAGTAATAACCAGAATAAACCAAACCACAAGAAGAATGTCTGGTGAGAGCTGGGTCAATAGCTTAAAGACGGATTCTGTCGGAAAAGAATAACATTCTAAAAGCTGGGATACGAGCCCAAGTGAACTAGTTTCTGCTCTTCCGCTTAAATTAACCCTAAGAAAGCTCCCTCACCAAGTTCACTCGTGATGAAGAAATCCCTCCTGCCACGATTCCATCAATCACTTTAAAAAGAGTGGAACTTCAGCTCCATAAGTAGAACATTGTTAAGATCGGTTAAGTGACATATTTCCACTCCTAATGGGTGGATAAGTAAGCACACAGCCACACCTGGCCCAGGTATGATAAGGAACAGGTTGTCTGGAAGCCTAAAACCGCCGGAGTTAAAAAGTTAGAAGGGCAACAATCTGCTGGGCCCCCGCCAGCACACTCTCCTAGAATCAGGCCTCAGTCTGACGTCTGCAGAAGGGGAAGCTCAGCGGGAGGCTCTCTCAAGATTTCTCCCAGCATGATTAGTCTGCAACTGAATGCAACACCTTAATTTTACAGGTAGAAAATGTAAGATTCAGCACTATCACGTGAGGCGTCCGGCGACAGAGCGAACGTGTGCGTCCCCTCATTGCTGCTGCAGTCTAGTCGCTCAGTTGTGTCTGATGCTTTGAGACCCCGCGGACTGTAGCCTGCCAGGCTGCTCTGTGCATGGATTTTCCCAAGCAAGTATACTGGAGAGGGCTGCCATTCCCTTCTCCAGGGGATCTTCTCGACCCAGGGATCCAACCAGTGTCTCCTGCACTGCAGGCGGATTCTTTACCACTGAGCTCCCTGGGAAGCCCCCATTCTGTCAAACTTGTCTGCAAAACCTGCTGCAAAGAAAGCGTCAGCTCTGTTCACAGGTGCCACACTTCTCTTTCCATACATCTGCTCACCTAGACCTTGTTAATAATAAATTCTGCTACACTGGTGTCTGGAATAAGTATCCTCTTTTTTTTTTTTTTTTTTTTAAAGCACAGATTGCTGAGAAAAAGGTAAGTGTCCAAAGGGAAAGAGGCTATTAACTCCACTTACACTGACTTCCTATGGACTCAGTCATCTACTTTTTCTACACGGATGACTTTCAGATGGAGCATTCTGTCACACTCGTAGTCAAAGACATGTATATTAAAGCAATAAGGAGATGCTATTTTTATATGTTAATTTGGCAAATCTGAGAAGAAATATAACGCAAGGATCCATTGATGGCAGCTCGTCTTCAGATGGAGACAAGGAGCTGGGATGACCCCTGTCTGCCTGCATTTGCCACTTTCACAAGTGAGCCTGCGAACAACCAAACCTTCAGCCTTTCTCTGCTGGCTCTGAGGAGACCAAATGGAAAAGGAGGAGACTGAGAAGGATTACAAGTTCTGAAGACTGTTCAAAGCGCAGTGCATGGCACTAGCATTTCCTGAGGACCCACACATCAGTGGTTAAAGCTGGAACATGCTTCTAGCTAGGGCAGCTCTGTATATTGTAAAACCCAGACCCATGCATCTCAGCATTTATTTGAAAAGCTTAGGTAGAGAACCGCCCGGGCAGCTTGGCAAAGTTCATATTCCCAGGTTACATCCCAGTTGTTCTGATTCGGCAGGTACAGAGTGGATCCTGGAATCTGCATTTGAATGGGCAGGCCAGGAGATGCTGATGCAGATGACCTGAAGACCATGCTTAGAAACTGAGCCAGGGACCTAGCCAGGCTGAGACAGCTGAGGTCCTGCCTTATGCAAGCCTATAGCTACTGCTCACTTACTTGCTCGTACTTTCACTTAATAGAGACTTATTAGATGTTTTAGCCTGTGCCCCCACGCAAACACAAGGGGAGATAAAGTGCATTTCTGTGGTGCTTGTGGTTTGACAGGAAAGAGAGGAGAATATCAACTGTCCTCAAAGAGCATGATGTTGGAGGGAAGCACAGATACCTTGGGGCACAGAGGAGAGCGCCTGGCCCAGACAGAGCCCGGAGAGGGAGTGGAGGGGACATCAGAGCAGTGAGTCTCGAGGTGGGGGCCCCAAGGCTGTGGCTATGAGTTCAGAAGATTAAAAACGGAGGAGACAATTTCCAAGGCACAAAGTCTTGAGACAGTGGGACATGGCTAGAGAATGTAAACAATTCTGTATAACTGGAGTAAAAAGACAGGTGTGTGTGCGTCCACACTTGCACACTCATGTAAGGGTGAGAGAGGCAAGTCCAGGGAGGCACAGGGCCAGCTCAGAAGGGCAAAAAGTGTGCCAAAGAGAGTCTCAGAAGGTTTTCAGTAGGGACCACACGTGGCTCTGCATTCTAGAAAGTCAGTTACGGTGACTCACCTGGGGGGAAGATTCTACGTGAGAAGTTTAACACACTTCTTCACTTTCTACAGGTGACTCAGCCAAAAATACCCATGAAGAGCTTCATGCTGTTCTCTGCTGTTCAGCACAAAAAGATCTCCCTTTAAGCTGATTTCGTTTCTAACAAAGTCATACTAATATTTTACACTGAGTAAAAAATGTAAATAAAAAATGCTTAGTTTTTCATGTAATTAGTTAATTACATGTAATTACATGGATTAAATAAATTCATGTAATCAATTTTCATAAAATTAATTAATTTCATGTAATTTTAAAGCAACAGTAAAAACAACTCTCATGGGAGTTCCGACTCTGGACTGGGTCTGGAAGCACATTTTTTAAGTGGAGACAATTTTGCAAGCAGCTCTGTGGAGGAGGTGCAGGGATGCAGCAGCTGGCACAAGCCCACGGTTAACATGCATTAAATAAGCCACTGCTCGTGTCAAACGGAGCTGTTTGCAGAGAAATGTGTTTGTGGTTCTGGGAATCATTAATCAAAGGCATGAAAGTGGCATAGAGTAATTACTGTCCCAGGTATCGCTGGAGGCGATCAGAGCTCCAGTGTCTCACAGAGAAATGAATTAAGCTGCTGCCTTCTGAGCTCCGGTCTGCTGGCTTCCCCCAGAGGCCTCTGTAGGGACAAGCCATCCAGAAGTGTGCGAGGAGGTGTGCCCTGCAGCGTCCTGGGCTGGGTCTCGCAAAGGCCCTAAAAGCAAGTGCTTCAGTGACCGCAGGGGAGAAGGGGCAGGACTCTCCGCGAGGCTGCCCGCCCCCTTTCTGTGGTGGCCACTGAAGGCAGATGCTCTGAGTGTGGGCGCACACCTGCCACAGACACCCTGCCTGGGTATGCCTTAACTCAGAACATGCACGAGGCCCCCAAGGTCTAATGGAGACATCAGAATTAGGAGAATTCTCAACAATGCCGACGTTATCTCAACAATGCTGAATTAGAGTCACAATACTTGATACAAAACGTCTCAACACAGCAGAAAATATTAGTCTGAGGAAAGGCAGAAAATAACCATCTACACACACACACACACACACACACACACACACACACCCCTGCTGTGGGCACACTTCCTGTATCTTACACACCCCTGCTGTGGGCACACTTCCTGTATCTTTGCTTGAACACTTTCATGGTTCATGTGTGTGTGTGTGTGTGTGTGTGTGTGTTTGCATGCGCTCAGTCATGTCCAACTCTTTGCCACCCCATGGGCTGTGTAGCCTACCAGGTTCCTCTGTCCATGGCAGTTTCCAGGCAAGAATATTGGAGTGGTTGCCATTCCTTCTCCAAGGGTCTTCTCAACACGGAGATCAAGCCTGTGTCTCCTGAATCTCCTGCACTGGTGGGCGGATTCTTTACCATGTGCACCACGGTTCCAGAGTCAGTGCAATAAGTCTCCCTTCCTCGACTGGGCAAGAGCAGAGCTGGGACAGACTGAGAGAATCCAGGTCTGAGTGGGTCTCTTTCCTGCTGAGATGATGCAGGATGAATGGAGGGTCAGAGCAGAACCCGTGAGAACCCTGGCCTGCTGGAAGGAGCCCGTCTGGGGTTCTGAGCTGTCCATAGAGGAGCCCTTCTTCGTTTGCGCTGACAGGCCCTTCCCCGCTTCCTCAAGGTCATTGCTTGGTGTTCAGAGTTCATATCCCACTTCCCCCTTTTTCTTGGACTGAAAGAATAAATCCTAAGGTACTACCGAAGGAAGAGCCACGGTCATAGTAATAATAGCAGGTACAAGCCACTGAGAGGGTCTCGTGCTGGGCACAGAGTCTAGGGTGGGGACCTGCAATGCAAGTGGTGGAGGTGGAGCTGGGGCCAGACAGAGTCCCTGCCCGCTCTGCCTCCAGGGGTCCTGTCCCCATGGGGCCCGCGCCTGTCTCCTGGAGCTTCCCCAGGGAGCAGCTGTACAGTGGTTTGGTCCGCTGACCCTGTAGGAATCCAGCTGAATCAGAAAACAGTCTCTTCCACAACTAACCTTAAAGCCAGAGGCAATGAGCGCAATGCAACAAAATGGATCAAAACAACTTGTGTAAAGAACAAATGTCTCGATAATGTTCAGAACCATCTCGCTTGCAGCTGCTCAGCACCTCCCGCTCCTTTGGCCCCCACGCCCTGGGTGGCCTCTCTCCGCAGACAAAGGGCCACCAAGCACAGCATGGAGACAGGACAGCTCCTGCCGCCCCCTGTCGGGCTCCACAAGCTCTGTCTGCACAGCCTGGAGTCACGAGCCACGTGAAGCATTCCGACAGCTTCCTGCTGTGTGACACGGAGACCCAGAAAGACTGAAGTTTAAGTGCAGGCAGGGGAGGAGAGGAGAACAGCATCTTGCTAGTCCTGGCCCGCCTCTCAGAGGCTGGGAAAGTGAGCCACCTGGGGGCTTCAGGCTCTGGCTCCCCATGAGATCCCAGAGTTAAGCGCTGCAGCGTGAGACAATTAGCAAAAATGCTGAAAGAAAGTACCCGCTGCACAGGCCAGGCTGGTATCAGCACCGACTGTGACTGTAAACTTCAGACCTCGCCCTCAGCCCAGCCCAGCCAGGGCTGCAGATCCTGGCCAGTCTTGGCAGGCACCTGGGAGTCACGCTGTTCACTGAAGCTCTTCTTGGAAGGTAGGAACATGGATTAAGTGAGATGTGGACCTTCAATGGTACCAAATGTGGCAGGCAGTATTTGGGGACAAAGATGTCCCCCAGGAGCCTTGTCCCTGATTATCCTATCAAACACTAACCCAGGTGCTATTTAAAGGGCTGGAAATAATTACTCATTTCAGATGAAATTAAGATTGCAAATCAGTAGACCTTAAAATATTGAGATTACCCTGGATTACCTAGGGGGTCCAATTCCCCTGAGGCCTTAGCAGCTGAAGAGGAAGTTGGGACAGTTGGTGGGATAGATTCAGTGGAGGAGGGAGGCAGAGGGGAGACGAAGGAGAGGGCAGATGAGGCAGAAGGGGGTTGGAGAGATGTGCAGGGTAGGAAGGCCACTGCAGCTGGCTTTGAAGATGCAGGAAGGGGGCCACAAGGGAGGGATGTGGGCAACCTCCAGCAGCTCGGAATAACCCCTGGCTAACAGCCAGCCAGGAACAGGGACCTCAGTCCTACAGAATCGTAGAACTGGATTCTGCCAACACCTGAACGAGCTCGGAAATGCACCATTCTCAGAGTCTCTAGAGAGACCCGCCAACACTTCAGTTTCAGCCCATGTGAGGCTCTGAGGCAGAAAACCAGCTGAGCTATGCTGTGCTCAGAGTTTTGAGATAATAAATGTGTGTTGTTTTAAGTCACCACGTTTGGGTAATGTATTACGGCAGCAATAGAAAATTAATATACCAAATGAAGACAAAGTATCGCCGTTGCTCTCTTATCAACACAATATAAAGAATTCTATGCCAATATGGAGACAGCATATAATTCCCTATTTCCTTACCCTATCAGGGAGGTAGGGAGGGATGGCTAGGGCTCAATAACGTGGGCAATATGCATCCTTCATATCAAGATTTCTCACCCTGGCACTATGGGCATTTGGGGCTGAATAATTAGTCTCTTCTCTCCTGAGCATCAGAGGGTGTGAAGCAGCATCCGCGGCCTCTGCCCACTGGAGGCCAGTAGCAGCCCTTCCCCACCAGGTCATGACACCTACAGGAGCCTGCTGACATTGGCAATGGCCCCCGGGAGTAAAGCTGCCCCATGCTGAGAAGCACTGCTTCGCAAGATCCTTTAAGAGCATAAAGCAAAGAAAGGCTTTTCAAGTAAGAAAGCACTGATCTCCTAGCTGTTTTCAATTGACTAGGCAGTTACTAAACATCCATTTACCTATATGAACATGTTAACAGATGTTGTGTCCAAACTGCTATCAGCTGTTAGCACTCAGCAGCTGGATATTATGAATCTGTACACTCACAAATAAACGTTGATGCTACATATATATGTTTTAATATCCATTTTTTAAACTTAATACAGTAGACTAACACTACTTCCATAGCCAAAAGAAAAGGAAGGTAAATATAATAAATCGCTGGGGCTTCCCAGGTGGCGTTAGTCGTAAGGAACCCATCCAACAGTGCAGGAGAAACATGGGTTTGATCCCTGGGTCGGGAAGATCGCCGGCAGGAGGGCATGGCAACCTACTCTAGTACTCCTGCCTGGATGATTCCATGAACAGAGGAGCCTGGTGGCTACAGCCCATGGGTCACAAAGAGTCAGACGCAACTGAAGCAACTTAGCACACACACACTCACAATGAACCTTCATTCGCCAGCGTTTACGAGCTGGTTTCTCTAGGCATGCCCCTAGTTGGGCACCTCAGGAAGGAATGGGGGTCCCTCCGTTAATGAGCATCAGCGCAGCGAGAGAGAGAGACAGGTGGAGTGTTGAAGGTTAGCCTGTGTGCCGGGGCAGAGGTAGGAGGAGAGGTGGTGGGCAGGGGACTCAGGGAAGGACGGAGAGACAGCTCTCTGGGTCTCAGACTGGGGACCGGTCAAGATGGGCCTCGGCGAGTCAGCTGCCGGGAGCCTAGCCCGCAGACCACTGCAGGCAGATGAGCCGGCGTGAGCAGAGGCACAGCGGCCAGACACGACGGGGGCTTGCAAGTGTGCTCTCTGGCTGAAAGCTGCAGGTTAAGCACATGTAAGGGCCTTGTTCTTCCAGGACTGTGTTGATCGAACTGCCACCTGGATCTGAAAGCAACTAAGCGGCGTGGTAGAAGCTCCGCAGTCAGCCCTTCGGCCAGCGCACCTCAAGCCAGCCCTTTAACCCAATGCCTCGAAGGAGCAAGTCCCAACCTGACTCCCTCCAGGAGTCTCTCCCAGGAACCTGCCCCTGGAGAGGACAGGCTTCAATTTCTGCTCCTTGCTGAAACCCACCACAGACTCTCTGAGCCTGTCACCTGTGCCTGGAAATCCAGGCTGCTCACTCAGTAGCCCATAGCTCTGCTGCGCCCTTCTCTGCCCTGTGGCCAGGGTGCCCTCAGCTCTCACGTATCCACCTCTCCCGCATTCACCCTGCATGACCTTCTGGCCTTGCCCTGCCCACTCCTCTGCTTTGCTGGGGCCTCTTCTTCACTTACATGCATAGTGACCCAGACGGAAGTGTTGATAGATGAGATAGACGGCCTTTGAAAGGGGAGGAGAACTGGTCTTTAATAAGCTACCTCACATTGCTGGGCTCTGCACTAGTCACTTTGCTCCCATTATTCCATAAGCCTATGAGCGTTTTGTGAAATGGTTGCTACGGCTGCGATATTAAAGATGAGAGTAACTGAGGCTTGCGAAGATGAAGTAAGCAGCCACTTATGTAGTATGTGGCCATGTTGGGATTTCAGTTCAGTTCTGTGTTACTTTAAGACATGTGCTTCATCTTCCATACTTAGATGTGTGTAAGAGAGCCCACTTCTGTGCCTGTACTTCAGGGAGAACCCCTAGCCTCCTCCAGGCACACCCAGAGGTCACGCACACGGAGAGCCTGGGATCCGACAGCCCAGCTCCTGGCATGCCCAACCACGGGCTTCCCGGCTAACTGCCCAGCCTGCCTCCTGGCTGCGCACACCACGCACGGGCCCACCGTCCCGGGGCTCACGGTGCCATGAGGCTTGAGTGGTGGCCAAGGGGAGCTGATTTCAGGGTGAGGAGTGTGGGGACAGCTGGGACAAAGGGGTCAGTGTCCAAACACATCCACCAAGGCTCTTATGAAGGTGTGGGATCAGCCCTCAGGGTGGTCAGGCTGTGAGCAGGGGACCAAGGTGCTGAGCCACAAGAAGGTCAGGAATTCTAAGTTGAAATTGGCCTCCCAGGTTATTATGAAGGTCAATGCAGGGCATTAGAACATATTTCATTTAACAGATTAGCAACATGATTTACATCTAAACATTTTGATGCAAGACATATGGGCATTCACACACTTGCTCTGGGCCCATAAATTTCGGAGTATGCTGGGTGTTTTTGCCCCTTCACTTTTTTATGGTGAATAGAAATATCACCTCCCATGTGAATGCAAACAGTTGAGCTCTCTCATGTCTGATAATCTTTAAAGAGTGACTGTGACGGGCTGTGCTACCTTTTCATGATCAAGAAGCTCTTGTAAGATGACTTGTCTTTCCCGACATAGTTCTAAGAAATCTTCAGAGTGCAGGCTTTCATGCAAGGCGGGGAAGAAGGTCAGCTGGGTGCAGTCCACCACCTCGTCTCTCTCGCTCTCGCCTTCCTTCAGTGGCAGCTCATCTGAGCAGCAAAAAGGGGACATGTGGTTGGACGTGGGCCACCTCGCATCATGAGGGAAGTGTGCAGCCTCGGCCGAGGCCCTGGGAGCAGCTGCAAAGTCTCAGAGCAGCCATGAATGGCACGGTTCCCAGGCTGTCCCTCACTGTTTCTGAAAGTGGACACACCCCTCGACCTCACTGTGAGGTGATCGTGCCTGCAGGTTGATTTACTCCAGAAAGTGTGTCTAAGCCAGGTTGCTCTAGCATCTCCAGTGACCACAGGGCGGCATTTCAAAATTTACCTTCATTAATCAGCAAAGCAGTTCCCTAGAGGGTTACCAGGATTTGCTTTTTCTCAACTTCACTTTGCTCACTCTTTTTAAAAACTGACCTTTTTCCTCCTAATTATGGAAAGTATCTTCTTATTGTAAAAAAAAGAAAAAACTTGGAAAACTCATGAAATTGGGAGAAATACAAAAACTGTGAAAAATAAAACAAATATTGCCCATGAAGCCAGCAGCTCCCCTTTAGAGGGCACTTTCTCTGGTCCGGATCCGTGACTGACATTTCCCTCGGCTCCTACCTGGGCTGCAGATTCCATTCCATCCTCACTTGACAAGTGAAGACGCTGACAGAGGCTAATTATTTGACTCAAGGTCCTGTGGTTGCCAACCTCTGAGGCAGGATCTGCGCCGAGTCCCTTCCGTCTCTGGGCTGTTTGCCCTCACTGGCCATACTTCGGTGCACTTCCATATCATTTCTGTGCACATACATGTACGTGCAGAAATACACGTGTGTTCATGCTCAGCTCTGTCTGTCTGTTTGCAATCCCAGGGACTGTAGCCCGTCAGACTCCTTTGTCAGTGGGATTTTTCAGGCGAGAACACTGAGGTCGGTTGCCGTTCCCTCCTCCAGGGGCTCTTCCTGACCCAGGGGTCAAGCCCGTGCCTCATGCGTCTCCTCATTGGCAGGCTCATTCTTTGCCACCAAGTCACCTGGGAAGCCCCACGACTATGTACGCACACATGTAATTTTTGACATGATGCGATTACATTGAATTTATAGCTTCTCTTTTCTAAATTTTTGCTCAAAAAATGTTATGCCACGAACACTTTTCTATTCCATTAAAAGTCCTTAGAAAGCAACTTAAGCGGCTGTGTAATAATCTATTGTGTGACTTCCATAAACGCTCAACCTGTTTCCTATTTTTTAGAGACACAACTATTATCTCTTTCTGTACTACCAAAATCTACTGTGCTGCGATCAGTGTGTACACAGAGACTTATTTCCTGGGGACGCACTCCTGGACAGGAGCATTTGGGTGCCAGCTAAGCACAGACCTACGTGTATCTCTAGCTCTTGCTCCTCCACCCTGTCCTGGGGGCCACCTTCCTTGAGCCGCACGTTGCACATGGCAGCCAGGTCAATGGGCTTCTGGTCATTTTCGCTGTGCCAGGATGCTCATCCCTTTGAACTCCTCCCCACCCAGGCGTCTCTCATCTGGATGAGTGACAGCACCTGCCGCTCAGCGACAGTCACCACGGGCTTTCCCCAGGCAAAGAGAACACTGTGCAGGGACGGGCACCCCGGAGGCACGGCGGACAGTCACACCCCTTTCTTTTCCCTTCCTGAGCTCCCTACTGGGAAGTGGGGGTCCATGCTGGAAACACAGAGAGGACGTGGGGTCCTAGGCGACCAGGGGGCCCTCTGTGTGGTGAGCGAGGGGACTCGGCAGCCCATGGCCCCTGCACCCTTGCAGCTGCCCATTCTGAGAAGGAGAGCAGGCAGACCGTCCCTCTAACCTTAGGGCGATGGCGCTTGGGCTGAAAGGAAAAGACACCAAAAAAGGGGGTTACAGTGTCATCCCAGGTCCTGCGCTAGAGTGGGACCCCGAATCAGCACAGGGTCGGGGTTCAAGATCCTTGTTTCTGGGCTTTGTGACTGCAGACTGGCAAGATGGCAAGCACCACACAAACTCCGGTGTTGAGGCCCCGAACGAGGCAAGTTCAGTCAGCCCCAGGAAGCTGTCACTTGGTTAAGGAGGTGATGTTAGCTGCAGCCTAGGACACGTGAAACTTACAGACAGGGAGTGTTTGAAACTAAAGGCACATCCTTGGTGGAAACACAAAACTGAAATGCAGCACATGTGTCTGAGTGTGTATTGGGTGCGCATTTGATGTGTTCGGCCCTGCCCTGGTGGCTCAGCTGGTAAAGAATCTGCCTGCAGTGTGGGAGACGGGTTTGATCCCTGAGTTGAGAAGATCCCCTGGAGAAAGGAAGGCTACCCACTCCAGTATTCTGGCCTAGACGATTCCATGGACTGTACAGTCCATGGGGTCGCAAAGAGTTGAACACGACTGAGTGACTTTCACTTTCACTTGGAAGTGTACGGGGCAAAATGATCTCTGAAAATAAACTAGATTATCAACATATCAATTCAACCAAGTTCCTCCATGAGTATTACCTAAAAAATAAATATAAGGAATTTAAAGTACATTTTCAAGCTGGAGAAATAATAATGACCACTCTATCTGTCATCTTTATAATCAGAGAATTCAGCGTAAGTATTAAATATCTCTTCCACCCACTTTTGCTCTGAAACACTTTTCCATTTTCCTCCGAGTGTTTTAGGTCACATATTGACCATGTATTTATATTGGGCAGGGCACTTTTAAGATTTCCCTCACAGAGAAAATTGACAAGATAATTTTCCTGAAAAAGCTTCTTATTGTTGCAACATAAACCCCAAATCCTTCCCTAATAGAGTACTCATGTCTGCAAGAGCACAGTGATGAAAGGCTTTGCACTCTCTACCCTAGACGTGCAGCATTCTCTCCCTACAATATATTAACTTGATACCTTTAAGAAGATGTTAAATAAGGCAAGAAATTGGTTTAACTATTAAATTAAAAAACAGATAAATTGGACACCTTGGTGATCAGCGTTTATCTGAGAAACATTGCCATTTCTGTCTTGGCTTTCCTAAAATAAAAGCAGAGAAACAGAAGTTAGATTTGGATACCGATGTGCCCCATTCCAAAGATTTGCACAAACTCACATACACACGCGCACACACATTTGACTCCTTCGAATCACTCATACACTCACGACTCAGATGCAAGGGGAGCAAAATGCCAAATCCTAAAGGACCACAATGAAACACAAATATTAATGTTCCTGAGTCAAAGGGGAAAAAACCCACAATCTTCCATTAAGTCAGATTTACAGTAATTCCAAAGATATGCCAGGTGGGAGTAGAGAGCGTCCTGGCTGTCTGTGGTATGGGCCACCCTGGAGGGGGCACCAGAGACAGGGTCTGGGGCAGCCCAGGAGCCCAGAGGCCAGGTTCCACAGCCAGCCTTTAGCCTTGCCATCAGCACCATGGGTAGGCTGATTTTTCCTGCCTCCATCTCCTAAGGAATGCATTTGAGGGAAAAATACTATATACTACCAGATGTTTACTGATAATACATTAAAACTTAAAATGTCTATGAAATAAATTAAATATAATGTTTCATTAGGTTTTACAAAGGATTTAACATGGTAAAAGATTCTGAGGTGATGGACTAGAGAATAAACCCAACATTGTAGCTTTGGGTGGATGCGGAAGAAAACATCTTGCGTTCCAGGGTTTGGAAAGATAGCTTTTCAGAATCTCTCAAACCAGGATCATTCAGTGAGAACATGAAATGCTGTTAACAGATTCTTCCTATACTCACTACCAATCCAAGGATGATCCTTCATCATTTAAAAGGCAAAAACATAAATTTGACCTAGAGTCCAAGCTTCGCTACAGCCAAGTCCCAGGGACTGTCCAGATTTTCTTGCCTGGGAATCTAATCCAGTTTCAGTGTCATTTGGACTAAATGGGTCACTGGCTTGAGCCTGCATAAACAGCTGAGTTCCAGCTATTGCCACTGTACTTGATACGGGATTTGCCTGCGCAGTAATGCCCGTATGAAGGCTGGTTCTGACTGCTCCAAGACACACAACTTGGGCACGCAGACTATGTCCACCACATTGCTCTTTCCAAAAGCTGGCATCCAGATTATTCTAATGGGCTTTTACAGATGTCAGCCTGGTATTAGGTGGGTGGGGCTGGCGCTGTAGATATGAACCACTCATATCTACATTCATCCAGACTGTTGTTAGAGTATCCCTTCTACGTACTTGGGGAATTAGTGATTCTTCTGTCAAACAGCATCAAGAATACATCACAGCACTCCTACAGTTAACTGCGGACATTCTCTTTCCTCCCGTTCATGCCAAAGCACTCCTGATGGAAAAGCTAAGGAGACACCTCCCTACACACTTCCTGTCTGGAAGCATCCTCTCCTGTTGCATCTAATTCTTACCTTGAGCCTCTCTCGATTCAGGGCCTCCCATGGAGATAAGCGTCTGATGCGTTTCCGCATACGAGCTGGTCCTTCTCTCCAATCCAGTTCCCACTGGGAGCAGGGTGTGGCTTCTGCCATCTGATGCCACAAGCCCAGCTCCCCGAAAAGCTGCTCCTGGATTCTGGCCCACGCAGTGGCCGCCTGGATGTTGCCACATCTCCGCCTCTGGGAAGCAGAAGTATAGCGTCACTCCTGGACACAGCTCCTTACCGGCCTGGCCCCAAATCTCCTGGGATGAACAGACCAAGCCCCTCATAACTGCCTGAAGAAAACAACCTCCAAAAGCAGCCGCAAGCACCTGCAGGGTGTGTAGGGAAATCTCTGGAGCCAGGACCAGGTCTGGAGGAGAAATCAGTTTGTCCAGCTTAGAGACCATTTAACTCAGGTTCAAGGAGGAGAAAAATCCTCTGCCCTTTGGCCCATAGAGCTTCGTGACTGCTGTGTGCTGCGCTCCCAGAGGTCCCCAATACTACTCATCAGAGGACTGGGGAGCTATTCGATAGAACAGACACAGCAGCCCGCCATAGCCCCTGCCCCTCAGAGTAGGCAGGGGATTTTGCCACGGTCCCTGCTCACTCCTACTGAAAGCTCTCCTTCTAGGGTCTGGACTGAAGGTGCGATGAGACTGTTCACAGAAGCCGAAACCTTTGGCATTGAACATAACCCCACCTAACACCTGTGGAGCCCTCGCGGTTTGCATATGCGGCACTTGACTCTTGTCCTTTCTACTGGGGCTCTGCTGTGCTCGGCCACCCTGTCGTGTCCGACTCTTTGCAACGCTATGGACTGTAGTCCACCAGGCTCCTCTGTCCGTGGGGTTTTAATTAGTGATTCTTCTGTCAAACAGCATCAAGAATACATCACAGCACTCCTACAGTTAACTGCGGACATTCTCTTTCCTCCCCGTTCATGCCAAAGCACTCCTGATGGAAAAGCTAAGGAGACACCTCCCTACACACTTCCTGTCTGGAAGCATCCTCTCCTGTTGCATCTAATTCTTACCTTGAGCCTCTCTCGATTCAGGGCCTCCCATGGAGATAAGCGTCTGATGCGTTTCCGCATACGAGCTGGTCCTTCTCTCCAATCCAGTTCCCACTGGGAGCAGGGTGTGGCTTCTGCCATCTGATGCCACAAGCCCAGCTCCCCGAAAAGCTGCTCCTGGATTCTGGCCCACGCAGTGGCCGCCTGGATGTTGCCACATCTCCGCCTCTGGGAAGCAGAAGTATAGCGTCACTCCTGGACACAGCTCCTTACCGGCCTGGCCCCAAATCTCCTGGGATGAACAGACCAAGCCCCTCATAACTGCCTGAAGAAAACAACCTCCAAAAGCAGCCGCAAGCACCTGCAGGGTGTGTAGGGAAATCTCTGGAGCCAGGACCAGGTCTGGAGGAGAAATCAGTTTGTCCAGCTTAGAGACCATTTAACTCAGGTTCAAGGAGGAGAAAAATCCTCTGCCCTTTGGCCCATAGAGCTTCGTGACTGCTGTGTGCTGCGCTCCCAGAGGTCCCCAATACTACTCATCAGAGGACTGGGGAGCTATTCGATAGAACAGACACAGCAGCCCGCCATAGCCCCTGCCCCTCAGAGTAGGCAGGGGATTTTGCCACGGTCCCTGCTCACTCCTACTGAAAGCTCTCCTTCTAGGGTCTGGACTGAAGGTGCGATGAGACTGTTCACAGAAGCCGAAACCTTTGGCATTGAACATAACCCCACCTAACACCTGTGGAGCCCTCGCGGTTTGCATATGCGGCACTTGACTCTTGTCCTTTCTACTGGGGCTCTGCTGTGCTCGGCCACCCTGTCGTGTCCGACTCTTTGCAACGCTATGGACTGTAGTCCACCAGGCTCCTCTGTCCGTGGGGTTTTCCTGGCAAGAATACTGGAGTGGGTTGCCATTTCCTCCTCCAGGGGATCTTCCTGACCCAGGGATCGAACCCACATCTCTGACGTCTCCTGCAGTGCAGGCAGACTCTTTACCACTGGGGAAGCCTGCATCTTCTGCTAGAGTATCACGCAGACCTTTAACAAAATACATCAATGCCCCAAACCGCTTTTGTATGCCACACTGAAGTTCCCTACATCAGCTTTCAAGAAAACATTTCAATTCATTGTGGACAGCAGGATTGCCGTTGTCGCAGGGCGAACTTTTGCAACTATTCACGTGTTTGATGGCATGCAGCCTACATTTCAATTTTTCAGAAAGCTGCAAGGTGAAAGCTGAAAGGTGAAAATACTAATGACAAGAAGCACAGACCTTGTAAATGTGACGTAGAGAAGAAACTCATTGTCACATGTTAGGCTGAGCCCCTCACCTGCTCTATTTCATCTCCTCCACAGAATGCCACTGAAAGTGAATGCAGGAACTTGTAAGTAATTTCTATTATCTTCATGAAGGGATGAAATCTAGAAGAGGAGAAGTGATTTCCCCAAGGTGACCAACAGCTGACCAAGCTGGAGTTGAAACCCAGTCTGTCTGAGTCCACAGCCTTTAGCTGCAGCCTGCGTGCCTGAATTCCTTCCTAGGGCCCTGGTATCGTTTTAAGTCCTACTTTCTGCCAGTATTACTTCAAAGGCTGGCAGGCTTAGAGGTAGACCCTGAAAATCTGGACCACTTTAAATGGGAAAATCATTCTCAGAGCTTGCAAACTGTCTCAAAAACAAGACAGATGGCATGGTTCCAAGTACATGGTCTTTGGTGTCAGACAAACTTGGCTTGTCACAGTATTTCTGCTTTCCACCAGCCACTAAATCTGAAGGAGATCCAGAGTCTTCATCAGTCAAATTTGGTTAGTAATATTACAGCAATAATAAAACCATGGGATTATATAAGGATCAAATGAGACAGTATTTTCAAGAGTTTAATATGGTGCCTCACAAACTTAAGCAGTTAGTATTATTACTGTGCATAAGCAAATCTTATTTCAAAACAAGATCACTTTGTTTATCTACAGTTCTTAAATTCATACCCAAAATGATCATAGCATTTTACAAGTACTCCAATTTTTTAATAAAACACTCCAGGAAAATAATGACTATCCAAAGTCTTTTATATGGATTTAGTTATATGAAATGAACACTTGTTTGGGGAGAATATTTCGGTTCCTCGGAGACTATTGTTGCATTTGTAGTTCCATATTGAGCTTAATAGAGGATGAACGATCCCAGGCTACTGGGTTGTCCATCTGGAGTTGCAAATTAGTCTTTTAAGGTCACCCCTTCCACCCTAAGACTCCATCTGTGCACCCTGGAGGTTCATGTCCGCCTGAGTCTTCATCGCGGGCAAATGTGTTTTCTTGAATAACTGTAGTCAGATATATGAGTGTGAGTGATAGGATCCCTCATTCATCCCTCAGAGATAAGCAATTGTTTAATCCATAATAGAAGGCTATATGTGGTCCTAGGACTGAGAATATGACGTGACTAAAGAAGCAAAAGTCCTGAGTTTCTACACCTGCAAAAAGTCCTCTTTCAGTTCAAGCCTCGAATAGGCCAAACGCCACATCAGGCCCAGAGGCAGGGATGCTGGTGAATTAGAGGCAGCTATGCTTCTTGGCTAAATAGAAACTCTTGGGTAGCCTCATTGAAGCTTTCCTCTTGACAACCAGCCCTTGTCTCCTTCCAGTCCCAGTGCTGGAGTATGGCCGACCTGACTTTGGTGGGTGATGAATGGCTATAGGATGGGCTACTGAGCATCATTTATTGGGATTGGAACTGTTAGGGTCTCAAGAGCCCATACAGAGCAGACTGCAAAGAGGTGGATGTGTACATACTCAAGGCCACAGCCTTATGTCCATCAGGAGAAAGCACAGGCTGTATCTGCACCTGGGGTAGACACAGCTTACAGGCAGGTCACTCTCGTCATGTCGTGAGTGCCCACATCTCCAGTGACCTCTTGGGTGCAGGTGAAATGCCCAGTTGGAGAAGTTTTAGTAACCTGTTACTGAGAGCTGTGTGGGTGAGGGCCTGAATCTCACTATCTCCACCCTCTTGGGAGGACCTCACCGAGTGTACTTAGGAGAAGTGGTCCTTGAAGAACACGGCATATTTCATGGGCCTGATTTCTTTTCAGACCTTGGACTTGACTTCTCAGGAAGCAAAGCAAGGCTACATTGGGAAAGTGTGCTGTTGCTTAAAAGAAAGCACGGTGAACGCTCCAGACCCCATCATCTCCGTCAGACAGAGATAACCTCTGCTTCCTTTAAAACATCAAAACAATCTGCCTTAAATATTTAAACACTTGGAAAGTGTCCTTATGGATTAGCCTCAAAATGCTGATTTTCTCAAAAATACCTCAATCAACAGGAAAGCTCGACACCACTTTCTTAAGCACTCTCTGAGCCCCAGACAGGCCCCATGCTGAAAATGAGCCCGGCTGGTGTTCCAGGAGACTGGATCCTTGCCTTCTGGGCTCAGAGCCTCTGCTGAGGTTCGTCCTTTCCCATGAACTTTCTGTTTTTCACATTTCAGCAGAAATCCACCAAGTACCACAGAGCACAACTCTCCTAGCCATGAACGAATCTTCCAAGCATTTCCAACCACAGGAAGAGAAAAGGTCACTGCTGTTGACTAGATGCTGATTTGAAAGTTTAGATAAACAATGTTGTCTGTCTTGAAATGGAACAAGTGTGATGACGGATATTCCTAAATAAAGGATGCAGTCCTAAATGACTCATCTTAGTTTTCCCCAATGGCAACCGAATTTATTAATTGTAGTGCTAGCTCTGAATGAAGCTGGTGGATTCAAATAGTGAGACATTGACATGCAAGGGCCTGTCCAAGGGGCATAGATAACAGAGTCATGCCCCTGGCTCCCAGCACAAGGTCCGAGGCACCCTGGGCTCTTGGTGCCTATTTACTAGCAGATGAACGAGTAGATAAGTGAATGGACATGTTGCCTATTTCCTCAGCTGCTGTCACTGTGGATCCAAATTCCATGGCATAGGTCTTGCAGTAGAGCTGACTCACTGATGATCAGCTATTGTCGGAGCCAATTTAGAGTTTAAGCCAAAGGCTCTCGTGAATCTTTAGTTCACGTTCAAGGTGGATTCCAGTCTACTGTACAGAGAAAGATAGCTGTCTTGCTTCTTACCTGTACATGATCTTTGTATAGAGATGCATATAGTTCTTGTCCTCGTCGTCTGTAGTTCTCAATACATGACACAAAGTCCTGGAGAAGAGAGAGGACAAGTCACAGCTGGTAACAATCGTGATTTTAGATGAGAACTTTCCGCTCTGGCCAAGCGCCAGAGGAAGTAACGGTCCCGGGACTTGCTGGTCAAATCATTCACAGCCTCATGAATACGTGAACCACCTATGCTGTTACAAACACATTCAGAGTCACATACATGTTTATGGGTTACTCTGACCTCTAACTACACTGAACCAGGTTAGAGCAGATAAATCTTCCTCCCAAGAATAACTAGAAAAGCTAGAACATAATACTTCAGTCAAAAGGGAATTCTAAAAAATGTCCAAGTAACATAATTTTGGAATAAGGCACACAACAATAGTAGAATACACAAGCCCCCAAAATATATCCTGAGACAAACTACAAGCCCCACCACAGAACAGACTCCAACAAGTGTATAAAAAATTGAAACGTGCAAAATATATTTTCTGATCATAACAGAATCAATCTGAAGTCAGTAACAGGAACTCTCCAAACACTTGGAAACTTAACAGTATACTTCTAAATAATCCATGGATCAAAAAGTAAGTCTCAAGGGAAATTTTACAAAATATATTGTATTAAATAAAATTGAAAGTAGAACATATCAAAATTTGTGTTGCATAGCTA
Source organism: Madoqua kirkii (assembly GCA_006408675.1). NCBI lineage: Eukaryota > Metazoa > Chordata > Mammalia > Artiodactyla > Bovidae > Madoqua > Madoqua kirkii. The sequence continues at coordinate 93,027 of SJYC01136402.1, forward strand.
GAACAATGCTGAGAGGGAAATATATGCCACCAAATGCATACATTAGAAAAGAGTTAAGTTTTAGAAAATCAGAACAGATCAACAACAAACAGGGAGACTAAATAGTAATCAAATATTTCCCCTCCATATACCAAAATGCCCAGGACTAGATGGCTTCACCAGAGATTTCTATCAAAATTCAAAGAAGAATTAATAGCAAATCTTCTTATATTTCAAGAAAAATAGAAGAGGGAATACTTTTTAACTCATCATAAGAGGCCAGCATCACTCATACCAAAGCCAGGCAAAAATGCCACAAAAGAAGAACACTGAAGACCAGTATCTATGATAAACACAGATGAAAAAGTCCTCTATAAAACACTGGCAAACAATTCAACAGCACAAGAATCAGATACCATGATGAAATGGAATGTATCCTTGGGATGCAAGGACGGTTCAGTGTATGAAAACTGATTAAAAAGATAGCAAGAGAATATTACAAACAACTAGATACACATAAATGTGACAACTGAGATTAAGTGGACAAATTCTTCACAAAAGCACAAGCTACCAAATCTCAATCAACACAAAATAGATTCTTGGAATAGCATGTAACAGTTAAGGGAATTGAATTCATAATTTAAATACTCTCCCCAAGTAAATTTCCAGGTCCAGAGGACTTCACTTGAGGATTTTACAGAGTATTTAAGCAATAATTAACATATGTTTTACAAAATGTCTTTCAGAAAATAGAAAAGATGGATACATTTCCCAATTTGTTTTATGCAGCTACCTTTATAACATTATATCATAACCAGACAAAAATACTATAGGAAAATAAACCTACCTTTCACAAATAGAGATGCAAAATATTAGCAAATAGAACTTAGCAATACATAAAAATGATCACATACAATGACAGAATGGAGTTTACTTCAGGAAGGCACCACTGGTACATACCCAAAAAACAGTCATTGCAATCTACCATATTAGTAGGTTAAAATAGAAAATGACATGATTGTATCTGCTGCTGCTAAGTCGTTTCAGTCGTGTCCGGCTCTGTGCGACCCCATAGATGGAAGCCCACCAGGCTCCCCCACCCCTGGGATTCTCCAGGCAAGAACACTGGAGTGGGTTGCCATTTCCTTCTCCAATGCATGAAAGCGAAAAGTGAAAGGGAAGTTGCTCAGTCATGTCCGACTCTCAGTGACCCCATGGACTGCAGCCTACCGGGCTCCTCCGTCCATGGGATTTTCCAGGCAAGAGTACTGGAGTGGGGTGCCATTGCCTTCTCCATAATCGTATCAATTGATGCCTAATAGTATTTGAAAAAATTCAACACTCATTCACCATAAAACTCTCAGAAAGCTAGGAATAGAGGAGAACCTGATAAGAATAATCTACAAAAACTCATAACTAACATTAGATTTAATGCAAAACAATAAGTCCTTTCTCCCTAAGACTGAAAACAAAGAGGTATGCTTTTATTGTTCTCATCAACAAATTGCTAAACTGTTCAGATTTTATGCCAGAAACACAATTCAGAAAAGGAAAAATTAATGAATTTGATCTCATCAACATTAAAACGTTTGCTCTACAAAACTCATATAAAAATGCTGTAATAATTAGCTACAATCTGGAAGAAAATATTTGCAAGTGACATATCCATCAAAGGACAAATATCTGGAATATATGAAGAAATTTAAAACTTAAGCACAAAAAAGTCTACTAGAATATGTGCGAAAGATATGAACAGACATAAAAAGGATATGAAAATGGCAACAAAGCACATGAGGGCCATGTTCCACATCAATATCCATTAAGAAAATGAAAATAAAAGCCACAACGAGGTATCACGATACCTCTATCCGAAAGGCTAAATTTAAAACATGACAACAATGAATGCTCGTGAGGATACAGAGAAACTTCATCACTCACCGTTGCTGGTGGGAATGTAAGGTGCAGCCACTCTGGAAAACACGTCAGTAAATTTTTTTAAAAATCCAGTCAACCGCCATAGGACCCAGAAGTTGTAACCTCTGGGGGTTTATCCCATGAAAGAAAAACTTAAACTCACACAACCAATCTGTACATGAATGTTTATAGCATAACAGACATAACAGACAAAAACTGGGAACAACCCAGATGACCTTAACTAGGGATTAATTAAAGAAATGGTGAAACATCCATAATGTGGAACACTGCTCAACAACGAAAAAGAATGAGCTGCTGATACAAACAACAGCCTGGATGGATCCACACAGAATTATGCTGAGGGAGAAACGAATCCCAAAGGGCGGCAAGAGGCCTTCTTGTGGTCATGGAGCTGTTCCTTGCCGTGATGCTATATTACAGTTTTGCAAGAGGATACTGAGAGAGTCATTTCCTAGGCAGGTTGATAAGAAGTCTAGGGGTCCCCAAGGAGAGAGGGGTCTGGAATTCTCAAGGAGGAAAAAAGAACAAACTTATTTCTCTACATTCCTTAGGATTATATAACAACAATGTATTCTGCCTGAGGACAGTCTCTGGATTAAATGGGAGTAGGTCTGGTGAGGTCTTTACAACCTCCAGACCTTCTTTGGATTAGTTGGAGAATATATAAACTCATTGCTAAGACTAACAAGTGGGTACTCTTTCTACCCCCTTCTGATGCCTATGTCAGAAGCTTTCTCTATCTCCTTTATACTTTAATAAAACTTTATTACACAAAAGCTCTGAGAGATCCAAGCCTCGTCTCTGGCCCCGGATTGAATTCTTCTCCTCCGAGGGCCAAGAATCCCGATGTCGTGATTCAACAACAACCTTTCAATACCATCGAGGGAAACAGGGTAAAAGTTACATGAGATCTCTCTGTATCATTTCTTACAATTGCATGTGAATCTACAATTCTTAAAATAGAAAGCTTAATTTTTAAAAACATCATTGAGTGCTCTATCTTCACCATTTGAAAAAAAATTAATTCAGAGTACACATATAATTCTTTTAAATCAATAAGATTTAAAAAAGAGCCATTCAATGGAAAATTTTTAAAAAGAAAAAATTGAACAGGCACTTCATTAAAAAAAGATGTTAATGACCAACACAAATATAACAAAGAGGTCAATTTCCTTTCTCATCTGGAGGATATAAACTGAAGCCACAATAAGAATCTCTAAATTCAAATAGCTAACAATGTCATGTTTTGATTATCGCATGGAGCAACTGGAACTCTCTTACACTGCTGAATTGGTACAACCAATTTTGAAACATAGTTTGGTAGTGTCTTAAAAGATGAGTACACACATACCCAGTGAACCAACAGTTTCATTTCTAGGTGTATACTTAACAGAAATTCATGCCTGTGTATTCCAGAAGACATGCGAGAATGTCCAGAACAGCAGTGTTTGACGTAGTCCTAAAGTGGGAACACTGCAAACTTCCATCAGGAATAGACTGGATAAATAAATTATGAGACAGTCATATATTATATCGTCTATGGTAATGGTTCTCAAAATGCGGTCCATGAATCCCTAGTGGCTCTTTGATACCCTTTCAGGGGATCTGTGAAGTCAAAACTATTTTCAAAATACTAGAACACCTTTGCCTTTTTTCACTGTGTTGATATGTGCACTGATGGTCCAAAAGCCATGATGAGTAAAACAATTTCCATAGTCCAAACCGAGACACCGGCACCAACTGTATAGTAATCATTGTACATAGTCCCATCAGTAGGAGCTCATAGGAAAAAAATCTTCATTAAGAATGTCATTGATGACAAAGTGCAGGATTAATTTTATGAAATCTCAGCCTTTGAATACACTTTTTAATAGTCTGTGTGATCAAATGGGAAATCTACATAAAGCACTTCTGAATACCAAAGCCTTGAGTGGTCATTTCAAGGAAAAACACGTATAATTGGTAGAGCTGTGAGCTGAGCTAGCGGCTTGTGTAATAGGATGCCATTTTTATTTGAAAGAATGTTGCTGTTGCTTAGCTGCTAAGTCAAGTCCAGCTCGTTTGCAACTCCAAGGACTGTAGCCCACCAGGCTCCTCTGCCCACGGGATTTCTCAGGCAAGAATACTGGAGGGGGTTGCCATTTCCTTCTCCTGGGTCTTCCCAACCCAGGGATCAGACCCAGGTCACCTGCACTGGCAGGTGGATTCTTTCCTGCTGAGCCGCCGGGGAAAGCCCTTGAGAGAAGGGCTGACAAAACCAGAGTTACGCAGACCCAGGCGCTGGGCAGGTATTTCCTTGAAAATGAACACAATGAACCTGCCATTTAAAATAAAGCCACTGACAGTAATCGCTGCCTACAATAAGTTCTGGGCTTTCAAATTTCAAATGTTAGAATATTGGAAAACTTGTGACTGCCTTTGTGAGCCTGACCGTTTCTCAGAAGATAAATATTTCTCTGATAAGATTGGTGGTGTATGAATGTGAGTTTTCCACATTACATAATGAAACATACCAATATTTGGGAGATCTTTCGACTCAGGGAACCAATATTTTCACTATTTGTTATACCCAAACTATGTATGGGTTAAAATATCCATTCAAGCTGTAAGATAATAAATACATTTTACTGTAACAGAGTACAAAAATTTCACTGATAAAAGTTTCAGATAACTTCCAAGAAGCTTCTACTTGTTGAATTTTGGTGAAGTATCAAAGAATAATATCTATACTTTTCTAAAAAGTTTATTAAAATACTCCTTTCTTGGGACTTCCCTGGTGGTTCAATATCTGACTCTGCACTTTCAGTTCAGGGGGTGTGGGTTCAAACCCTGGTCAGGGAACTAAGATTCGACAAGGCCACACAGCATGGCCCCCCAAAAAACCACTCCTTTATTTTCTAATTTCATATCTGTGAAAGATCAGATTTTCTTCATTTATTTCATCAAAATTCGCCCCGCACCTGCGCACTGTACTGTCGCTGAATCATAGTGTTTGGCAACTTGCCCTGCTGGTTTTTGTGCAAAAGATATAAAATAAAGCAGCTGACAGAAGCACGAGACCACAAAAAAAAAAAAAAAAAGGATTCCAAGTAGCTGAATAAAAGGCAGATATGAAAATCCATCTGCCTTCTACTAAGCCAGATAGATATTAAAGAATCTGCAAAAATATAAGATAATGCTACTCTTTTCACAATTTTGAAAAAATATCTAATTTTTAAAAAATGTTATTTATGCTTACATATAAATTACATAGATTACTGCTATTTTTAAATGAATTAATAAGTATCATTTTAAAAATTCTGTTTTAATTTCTTACGCAGTAAATATCAATAGATGCAATCTATATGATACAACAGCTCTTTGAAATTTCAATAATTTTTAAGAGGGCAAACAGATCTTGAGACCAAAACGTTTGAGAACAGTATGAAAATGTTGTTTGGTCACTATTAAAGTGAATGAACTCCTGCTTCATGAAATGACATGGATAAATCACAAACAGAGTTTGGAGTGAAAAAAAACCAGGAAGAAGAGCGTACATGTTATTTCATGTACATTAAAGCAAAACGTAGAAAGCTGATGTGTGTTGCTGCCAGGAAACCGCCTGCTTTGGGGGCAGCAGGTGCTGGTGGCTGGCATGGGCCTGAAGTTGGGGTGCCTCTAGAGACCCATTAACAGTGTACTCTTTACCTGGGTAGTGGTCACATGCTCACTCCATTACAGTACTTAAATCTGTATATTTGTGACTTGAACACTTGTTTCTATGTGCCTCATAGTTCAATAAAATAGGAAAGTGTTTATCAACAAAGACTCAAAACTATGAAAACAATATAATTTTAAAACCCCAGCTAATGTTTTGGAGTAGTGGGAATAGGGTGATTTCTTTCTTTCTCTTTTTTCGTTTACAAATTTTTCCTTAATATTGCTTTTACATGTTTATGCACATTTATAAGTAACAATCATTATGAGCTCTGCAAAGGACATAAAATGCTGACAAATTTGACTACTGTTACATTTAAGGCAAAAGCCCAGTCTTTTTCCTAATATGATGCTCTGGAGGCGTGCGGCAGGAGAAGAGGACTCTTGGGGAACTTGGGCGCGGAGCCCCTTCTGTCAAATGGGAATGTGCTGTCTCAGCGCAGAAGCGGGGGAGAATCTGGCTCGCTTCCCTTGGGCGCTGAGCAGGTGAAGGCTTGGAAGGGTGCATTAGGAGGATGGGAGAGGGACCCGACCAAGGACACCTGAATGGTGTAGATAGGAATATCAGGAGCCCAAATATTTGTTGCCCTTTGGTCTGCTGTCCCAGCATTCCATCCAATAACTAATGTCCACAGAGCACTTGAGAAAGGAGTTTCCATTCGCATTACCACGTTTAATATTTAGCCACCTGACAACTCTATATTATGATGATTCCCATTTTACAGAAGAGGAAGCTGAGGACGAGGGGCCCCAACAATATAGGACCTGGCAGCACCAGAGGATGGCTTCTCAGGCCACCCCAAGACTGCCTCCCTCACGGCTCCCACCTGGGCGTCACCAGAGTATAAACAAATCATTCCTTTGCTAAGTGACGTCTAAGAACTTCCAAGCCCCGGCAAGCTGTCAGGCTCAGGATGTGGAGACAGGAGGAGGAGGATTTGGGTTGGTTCAAGGGCAGACGCTCATCTGCCTGGGCAGCAGTGGATATGGATGGGGGACAAATTTAGAGCAGAGCTCTGCACTGCTTATGGGAGCAAAATAGCCTTTGCTTAGCAACTGGCTGTGTATGAAAGAATTTGAGAACCTCTGAAGTAGAACCAAGGGTCTCAGAGGGCTGTTTGTTTGGAGACGTGAAAGGCAAAGCAGGTCTGGTTTAAAGAGCCTGTGCCTCGCTGTTCCAGGGCCTCCTTAGGGGAGGGTTTGGCCTCTCTGAAGGTCACCGGTAAGTGAGCCGACCTCAGCTTGGCGGCACCCACCTTTGCCAGGAGTACCCCTGGGGCTGGCCAGCTGCTGGTGACCCTCCTGTTCAAGCTCTCCGTAGGAAGCCCCTGCTGTCACTGATGACAGTCATTACATCGCTTGCTTAAAGCATCATTAGTCCCGTAATCACAGCTCTGTAGCCTCGCCAGAAGAGAGAAAAGCCGCATCTAAAAGCAACCCCTCAGTTCCGGCTCAGAAACTTGGTACCACGGTTACAGCTGTAAGCCCGGCCTCTCCAGCCCACTATGGCATGATCTGGGACCGATCGCAGTAGCGAGAAACGCCAGTGTGTCTCCCAGTGTTGACATGCACGCCTGTCATTTTCATCCTCTGACTCACCATTTTCACTGCTAGTAACTTACTCCAAGGAAATCACAAAATAAATGTCCAGATAGATAGTCACTGAACAACATTTTCCACCATCCCATTATAGCAGCACAAAATAAAACAATTTCAATACCAACACATGGAGGGATGGTCCACCCTTGGTGTCAGGCACTATGCAGTCACCACAGATTGGGTTCACACAGGGCCACCGCTAGTCCACACAGCACCTCTGGGTCCCCTTTGAGCAGATGCTGTCCTGGAACTGCATGGGTAAGCTGGACAGTGGGACCAAGGCTGGAGTCCAGCTTCCTTTTGCCACTCTCGCCGAGGGCCTTTGTGCACAGCCTATACAACCATTCCTTGCAGCCCTGGGGTCAAAAAGGTTCTGATGATATGGAACCAGGTTTCTGATATATTGAGATTTTTTAAAAAATGAAGTAAGAGAATCATGTGTTAACAATTAAATGTGTATAGATTTGCATGGAAAAGGAAACGGAAAGAAAGTACAGGGTGCTGATCATTAGTGCTATTTGCTGAATATTTCGAGCCCTTTCCTCCTGCAGATACACGGCAATACCACCTTTCCTGTCACCTTGGAACCAGGCGAGGCCAAGGAGGCAAGCTGAAACTTTAAGGCTCAGGCTCAATTTGCTAAGCTCTTTTTCAGCTGTCACGGCAGCGCTCGAAGTTATAAATGATTGCTCCTTGAGCTGGTGTTGCTGGGTGAGGTTAAGGCACAGAAGACTCGTGACCGACTCACAGTGTGGCACACGTGAGAAATAAACCTTCGATATTTTACGGCAGTCAGCTTTGGGAGTGTTTGCTACTGTAATGTAACTTTTCCTGAATAATACACACACGAAATACATTAGGAAGGGTTACAGTGGAATTGCACTGAAACGTATTTGTGATCAGTGAAAAAAGATCCGAGAGCTAAGTGAAAGCAAGTGTGAGATCAATTAAGTGTTATGAGCAAAAAGCTCAAACAATTTGAGCAACAAAATAAATAATAAGCTTGGTGGATTATAACCCAAACCATAAAATAAATATGGATGAGTCTCTACGATATAAAAAAAAGATTGAATAAATGAATTAGGAGGGAAAGAGACAAACCTTTCAAACAGAAGAATTTAGAATGTGTATAGATATTTCCCTTGTCAGGAGGCAGAGCTTAATTGCCTTAAGAATGGGATGGTCTCAACGACTTGCTGCCAAAGAATAGAGGATGGAAGGGAAAAGAGAAACTTCACGGTGGGGAAATCTGGCAGACCCCACCGTGACCGTGGGATGAGAACTGACGTCACCCATGATGATACTGCGTGGGCATCAGGCGCCCCTGACCTGATACACTATGATGAGAAGGATGTGTCTCCGCTGCGGTCTTCCTTCCAAAAATTCATAACCTCAGGATGATTATGAGAAGAATGTGTAACAGACCCACACTGAAGTACACTCTACAAAAAATCTGACCAGTACTGCTCCGAACTGTCAAGGTCATAAAAATAATTAAAGTCTGAGAAACTGTCAGCATCCGGGGGAAACTAGGATGGCGTGGCGACTAAGTGCCGTGCGGTGCCTTGCACTGATTCTCGGACCAGTGGGAAAACTAGTGAAAGCGAAGTGTGCCTAGAGATTCACCACTAGCCAGGTACCAAGGCCAACCTTGAGGAATGCACTCTGATGACGAATAACCGGAACAACAGGGGAAACTGGGCGGAGGATATAGGGAGGTGCTGAATATAAATAGGAAAGGTACATGGAAAGTATTCCAAAATAAAAAATGTATTAAAAACACAATGGAATTCTCACAACGCTGCCACCTAAGTCCCATGATGAAACTAAGATGGAACAGATGTGTCTGTTTCCTCAATTGGACATGGTTCCACATATACTCATTGTAATAAGTATAATTCTTGTGCTTGAAGATAAATAATTTTTGGTAAGTCTTGATCCCCCGAGCGTGCACAAGCCAATCGTTTCACCAGACACTTTAACAGAGAAATAGTGATTCATTCCCCACATGGCAGGAAAGTTGCCTGATGGATGTGGAAAAGGGTGGCACGGAATACACAAAACCACAAATGCTATTGTTCTCTATCAATAATCAAAGGGACTTTGAAGAGTATCGTTGCCAGCTTGATTTTCATTTTATGAATGGGCTTTAAAACTTAGCTCCATATAACAGGATTCCACCGCAGGCAGTTTTCCTCATAATTATTTAAGATTTCTAAATATGCACTAACAATCCATAAAAGAAAAGCAATAATCACATTGTTTGATTTTGGTGTCAAATCCAGATTCGTTCCTCTGGCCAAGAAACAAGTAACAGGCTCGAGTTAAACTCGGGCGATCTCCCTGCCATCTATCCTGGCAAGCGTGAACTGTGGATCTGGAAGGGGCTTCCTCCGCCGTGGGCCTGCGATCTCACTGGCCACACTGCCCACGTGGTGCTCACCCCTCCTCCCCTAGTACAGGCTGAGGGGCTGGGTTAACAGCGCCAGTAGCTGGGTGGCGGTGAGCAGCCAGGGAAAGTCTTCTGTGTGCGTCCTTTGTTATCATGGTGTAACCAATAATTATCAGGAATGATCTTCCCATTCCTCATACACCCCCTGAGGCCCCACCGCAGAGAGGTAAGCCCCGCAGAGGCGGTCGCTCCACATCACAGTGACTGGGTTGCTCACCTGAATCCCCACTAGAATAAACTTTCCAAGGACACTGTCCGTCTCTGTCCCCAGCGGCCTGGCAGACGGAGTCAACAACAGATAAAAGTTTCAGAGACTGAAACGAAGTTCGTGAGATTTGTCACTTCTCTGAGACAAATTCTCTGCAGCAGGTCGCTTCCTGCCTGGAGTGAAACACTGCTCATTGTCAGGATTAATGAGACCCAGGAGGGCCAGGCGACAAGACACCCAGATCTGCAAAGATCAAGAGGCAGGAGCTGGACAGCTCTGACATGGACTTCCCCGCCACGTTTAAGCCCGAATGAAACCCTGTGTTTTCCTGGTTGTGAAATGTTCAATAAACAGATTCCCATGTAACTTTTCTGTGATTCCTTCTCTACATAAAGGCTGATATATTGTCTGCCTTCAAAAATAAGTTCTTGGTGGAGACCTGGCTTTAGTTAGATGACAGAAGCAGTTAATGAGGAAGCAATGAAATGCTTTCCCTGTTTGTCGGCAAATCCTGTATAACGCCTCCATGTGCGCCCGCCAGGCATTAGCAGCTGGTTACGAAAGAGGCAAATAGGGACGAAGGGACAGAATGGCCTGGGTCTGCAGCAAGCTGTGGTCAATGTGTCTGTGGAGGAAAGTTATTTGGATGACGCGGGCCAGGAAATGCTTTTTCCTCCAAATGCCCAGATAATTGCACTTTCCTCTACTCTGGAGACAAAGCCCCTGGATGCTTAATAAATGTCGAGCCATACCAGAGTAATAATCATATTTCCAGCAATAATGACAAACAACCGGTGCTCAGCGTGGGAGAACAGGGAGCCGATCGCCACGGCGCAATTCATCTCTTGTTAAATTCACTCCCATATTAATTTCTGAGACGAATGGAGGTTTCTGATTTGTCTTTTTTGAACTGTGATGTTTTTATTAAATTCAATCATCACGAGTACGTGGAGACTGACTACTTAAAAAAAAAAAAAAAAGAACTCCCATGTAGCAAAAGACAAAAGCTTTGAAATTGCAGGCACCGGGTCTTTGCAAGGAAGCCACCTTCCCTTTTCTCTCTCTCTTCCTTGGACATCAGAGCCTCTGTGAGACTCAGACAGATGGGAAGCGTCAGCATGCTGACCTTTCCTGAACTCTGCCAGGTCTTCGCAGTTTCTGTCATCTTCATCCTCAGAGGTGAGGCTCATGGAGACCCAAACCTTCTCCGGCAGGAGCAGAAGCTTAGGAACTGTGTGACTTAGGGTCTGAGTGAGAAATGAATGTGAGAATCTACCCTGGGGGACCACAACCCATGGAAACACTTCCCCCCTGGACACACAGTGAAACTGAGGTTGCTGTTATCGGCTGAATTATGTTCCCCCAAGTCCATATGTTGACGCCCTGACTCCTAGCACCTCCGAGTGTGACTATACTTTAGAGATAGAGCATTTAAAGAGGTCATTGGACCAAAGGCTTTTAGAGAAGCACTTTTCCAATCTGGACAGTGTCCTCCTAAGAAGTGGAGCAGTTCCCAGGGATGCTCTCAAGGAGAAGAAGGCCACTTACAAGTCAAGGAGCAAGGCCCCGGGAGAAACCCAACCAAGATCAGACAGACGCCTTGATCTTGGATTTCTAGCCTCCGGGACTGTGATAAAATAAACGTCTGTTGGCGAAGCCCCTAGTCTAGTTTGCTAAGGCAACCCTGGGAAACTAACACAGCTTCCTTGACTCCAGATAATGCCTGTCACTGAGATGGTCTGGATGCTGGAGCTGGCAACGCAAATAGAAGTAACAGGTCAGCTGGAGCTTACGAACGAGGCTCCCTCTTTAGGCTGTAAGGAGAGAGACAAGGCCACTTTGACCAGCAGCAGCCGATTACAGGCCACATCTAGAGCAGAACCCTTAGCCTGAGCTCTCGAGACAGGACTGAATACAATCCAGGCCCACACCAGCATCTTCCGGACGACAGCCCTGACTGTGTTCACCTCGGTGCGCCAGGATGCCGACACGTCCGCTCACCTTCGCTCTCTTGGGGACCACACCACGGCTTGCCAGTCCGCTGCTGGGCTGCACATGACTCACAGGTGACATAATCAGCACCAGCCCCTCCCTCTCCTTTAGGCTGGTCCTGCATAGATGCAGCCATTGTGAGTGAAAACTAGATAACTGTGGCCTCAAGGGTCATAGCCAGGCTGGAGAGGGCTTTCAGGAGGGACAGTGGTTAAAGTGCAGGAGGAGCAATCGGTCCGGTGGAAGGGGCGGGCTCTTCCAAGCAGATGGGATGACATTTGCCCAAGTGTAGAGATGGGGGAAGACGGGGTGCGTGACGATAAAACACAGAAGTGGGCCCATTTGGCACGAACACTGTGCAAGATGGTCACAGGAAGGAGACTCAGAAAAACAGTGAGGACCAGGCTTCTTGCACTATGGGCGTGGGTCTCAGGCCTCCTCCCCTGGACAGTGTAGGAACAAATGATGGCTGTTACTCAGGAACATGACATCACGAGGCCTGATTTCAGGAACTCACAGTGAGGGTGATGATGGTGTGATGGGCACAGTGAGCTTCCGGGAGGGACTGCTTCCCTAAGTCCCTGCTCTCTGCTCCTTGGCAGAAGCATGATTGATGGGTGAGGAATAAGTGTATAAACTATCCTGCCTCCCATTCCACAAGCACAGCCAGAAAGCTCGGGCATGCTGTAGCTGTCTGACTGTAAGCCGTTATGGACTACATATTTATGATCTTAATGCCCTAGGAATTGACTTTCTTCTTTGAGTTTTATTTTTCCTGATCTCATTTCCTCATTTTATTGCATGCATCACATTAGATACCATAAATCCTCTGGGAATTGAGTTAGAATATAAGTAAACACACACATGGGATCAACATAAACAGGACATGATACTCCAGTAATAATGCAAAGGCAGCAGCTGACCCACGATAGTTCTTTTGCATCCAGAGGGGCCCCTCCGTCACCACTGATCTTCCTTCACATCCACTCTCCTCCTTTTCATCCTCCTTCTCCTCCTCAAGTCTCAGCTCAACTTCAGCTTGTTAACACTAATTATTTCACCCACCTAGAAGGTCAGGGGTGTATTTTTACTGTCAGTATCCTCTGGCCTGGGATATGGTAGAAGATCCATGAATGTGCATGGAAGGTTGAAGGAGGGAAGGTCCAGATCAGAACTGAGTGCTCAGTAGATGAGAGAGAGATGGTGGTAGAGAGTCACATATGGATGGAATCACAGACACAGACGTCTTTTGTGATGCCTAGAAAAATGAGATGGCACTTGCCAGCTGCCCCCTGCCACCCCCTTCCTGCACCACCCTCACATTCACTCTCTGTGATCCACTTACACTGATCTCCCTCTGTTCTCAAACACATGAACTCATGCCCACCATCAGGCCTTGGCACTAGCCGAGTGCTTTTCGGGAGTCTTCATTCCCCAGTTGTTCAACAGCTACTCTTTTAACACTCAAAACCTATGGCATTCACGAGTCTGCCCCTAGCCCGCACACCAGATCCCAGACAAAGAAGTCTATGAGTCAGGAACCATTTGCAAGAATCCATCCCACACAGCAGATCCCAGACAAAGTCTATGAGTCAGGAACCATTTGCAAGAATCCATCTGATGCTCAAGCTCAGCTACTCCTCCTATTATTCCTAATTAAACCAGTGGATACTCTGGCATCCAAGAGCCCCTGAGAGCCCTCCCAGGCCTGGACTCCAAGCTCTCTGGCTGTTTCCACTCCCTTCTCCACTTCCAGGCCCATTTCCTTCCATGACAGGCCTGGAGCCAAGTCTGCACCAACCCCCATCGACAACAGTGATGAGAAGAAAATTTCAGAACTTCCTGTTCTGAGACTTTGAAAGACTTTTTTAATTAACCAAAATGGTTTCTCATAATAGATGGGTCCCAGGGCGAGAAGGCGGCTGTAACTCACGCGGCAGGCGCCTCGCGGCCGAGCTGGGAGTGAGGGGCCGGCGGCTGTGACGGCAGCGGCGCCTGGGGGGCCCCAGACTGATTTTCCGCCCCACGACCATCTGCCATTTTTATCATTTATATAGTTTGGGACATTTCTGTCTTATGAACTCTGAAGCATTCCGCACCAATGAATACGTTTTAAATATTCAAATTTAGAGGAATAAATAATCAAAAGATGTGTTTTCCCCAGCCAAAATCGTAATTTTTAAAAGTTAAAAGCCTTTCCTGTAATGATGTTACCCCACCCCAACCACAACATAAGTTTCTGGAATCCAGGCATACCTCACATTAGGAAATCTAATCTATAAAAACCTGAACCTCAAAATAGAGTCCTAGGTATAATTAGCCTCCAAAGTAAAGGATTGACTTTAGTTTTCAAAAGGATTCAACCCAGCATTTTTCAAGTTGCCAAGTTCCTAAGCAAATTTAGGATCTATTAATTCATAAAATATTGACCTATCTACATTTTTTTTCAGAAACACATCTACTGTAGTTCTTCTTAGATATAATCTAGCTAGTGAGATAAATACCTGGACTTCAAGGATCTGTTAAATGCATGGTCCTGTGTTATTCATCTCTATGTTCTTAGCGAGGACTCGTATATCTTTGATAAATCCGTGTGCTGTTGAACTACATATGATAAAGCATTGGTTGCCTTTGATGTGCTCCGCTTCTGTGGAACACGGTGATGGAGCCGTTCCTTAGTGCCAGTTACAGTGATCAGCAGGAGGCAGGACCATGAGCCAGCCATGGGACCAAGTAAGTTATTGTTAGTATTAAATATTCTTCTATTCTGTGGCCTTTGCATTCTCAGCAAGTCATGATATAGTAGACCACATTAAGTTTTAAGAGTAACAAGTCGATAACGCTGATAGAGAAATTCTATGTGCTAGTTGAGACAGGTACTTGCTATGTGTTAGGAGAACGTCACCATCATGCAGTTTTAGCAGAAGGATCCCCTGGTCAGGTCAGGGTCTCTGCTAGCCTAGCCACTGTCCTTTGCATGAACTGGAAAAAGAAGCCCTCTCTGGAAAGATGGCGCCCTTCTCCCAGGCCAACATAGACTACACCACAGCTCACAGCTTCTAGCAGAGCTTGGGGATCAGTCCCAGTAATGCCCATCTCCAAGTGGACCCCTGGCCCCGTGCCGGTGGGTTTCTCAGCATAGTGTCACTGTAGTCCGGCTGGCCTCAATCCACAGCCAGTCACTGAACACTGTCTGTCCCGCCCCAGGCCCCAGGACACCAGCCTCTTTCTGCTTGGACTACAGGGATATCAGCACCCGCAGTGATGACCAGCTAGCAGTTCATCGGGCTCTACTTGTGGCTAAGCTCTGACACCGATCATCTCAAGAGGACAAGGGGCAGTCTCTCTTGGGCCTCCGTATTTCTCTCTGCATTTATCTGAAATCTTGTACCTACATAACTGAGGGGCCTGGATCTGTCACCACCTAAATCCATCCCTGGAAAAATTTATCCAAGAAGTAAAAGGTTCAGTATCCTGAGAAGAGACTTTTCCTCCTCCCTGAACTGATGACATCAGCTAGATGCTAAGACGGCCCAGTGTCTTCATGGGAGAAGATGCCGATCGTGGCATCGTGGACACTGAGAGCTCACAGTGAACTGTAAGCTTTGGTAATGCACAGGAATTCCAGGGTTCCATCAGGATCTTTTGAAGAAGGGAAGCCCTGGGGCTTTGGGCAAGGTGGCTTCTGACTTGGGATCCTCTTTTCCAGCAAATGTCTAGAGACTGTGATGTTCCAGGAAAGGTCCTAATCCAACAAGGCTCCTGTATTCAGCACGACCACAGGCCCATCTCATCAGAAACCAAGGGGCTGCCCTCAGAAAGCAGAAAAATGTGAACCTGCAAATAAGAAGTCCAGCCCACACGTCTGATCTGGGCCACTCTCCTTTTCCCTGTGTGGTAGGGACACGTGCTCTGAGCAAGTCATTGATTGTTTTCCAAATGGAAAAATACATTGAAAGAGTTGACCTAAAATGCCTTTAAAGGGCAAGCTCAGCCAGAGAATTTAAGCAACAGAAAGGTTTCAGGAAAAAAAAAGTCAGTTGCGATATTGTTAAACACAAAGGGCACAAACACACACACTAATAAAATGATCAAATATGCACAAAAGCACAAAACACGGTAGCAAATATGCCAACTAAAGTCTCTGCGTACAGCATGATAATCACACAATGATTCAAACAATGAACAAATGGCAACTTTAATATATACCATTAATAGCAAAATGTCTGCTTTACTGATGAAAAAAAAACCTAAAAACTATGTTGCTCTAAGCAGTTTTGAAATGAATATCTGATTCAAAACTTCCCCTGTGCATATAATCGCATGCTAATTTACATTTTAATTACTTCCTAAGAAATCAAAAGCAGTTGTTGACAGAAGAACATAATGTCAGCTTCACGGTGCAACGTTGGTGGATGCTTAATGAACTTAATTAGATAATTAGTGATGTTAATTATCCTTCTATTATGAAGATAAAGCTGTCTCACAAATGATGCACTTGGTAAAGAAACATCATTAAAGGTATCAGTGTTTGCTTTGTTCGTTTACTTCTGGTTTTCAAACTCCTGTAACAAGGACTTGCGATAGGCTGGTAATATTTCAGCTTCTCTTAAAATTGGAAACAAAAGCCGCTGTTGCCATCACCCCACATTGTGCCTCCCCCTCATTCTGGAGACTGTGTATTGCTGACGGGACTGCTGTTTGAACTCCCCTGCTGTTGGGACCTAAGTCTGTGGCCAGTTGTGGTACGGAGTTTCTGTTTCACAACAAATGCTTCCTGTGGGCTCTGACATCTATTGTTTTAAGAATGGGTCATGTGGGGACTTCCCCGGTGGTCCAGTGGTTAAGATTCTGAGTGCCCAATGCATGGGACCTGGGTTCAATCCCTGGCTGGAGAAGTAGATCCCACATGCCGCGACTAAGAGTTTGCATAATGCAAGTAAAGAACCTGCACGGTGCAACAAAGATCAAAGATCCCTCGGGCCACGGCTAAGACCTGGTGCAGTGAAAAAAACAATGTCTTCAAGAATTTTAAAAAAGCATGGGATGCATATACATGTGTGAGCAGGAATGCCTGTGCCTGTGTGTGTCAAAAAGAGAAATTAAGAGAGGAGGTGTCTTGGTTGAGTGCCCAGGCCACTAGAAGAAAACCTAAAGGGCTAATTCTCAAACACACACAAACATACACGCATGCACACACACACACACACACACACACACACACATACACACACACACACGCACGCGCTGCCCTGGCCTCGTGAATTTCCATGAGCCTGCAGTGCTGTGTCCCCAGCTCCATCACCAGGATGCTCTCCTGTCCTGGGCAACCCCATTCTGTATGTGCTGTGAGAACATCTGCGTGCCTGACCAAGGGCTATGATACATCACACACGGACTTTACTTTCAGATGAAGTGAAATAAGACACTTCAGAGTTTTAAGCAATAAGATACTGGATTTCACCATTTTTCTCTTTCTTGTCCCTGAATACTACCACAGCCAGAACTCAATGGAGGTCCTTTCTGCAGGTAATTCTAGTCCAGACACACCAGGAAGAGCCCTAAGACCAGGCCAGGGAGGGTGGCACTATTTTTAGGGTCAGTTATCTCAGGAAAAGCATCAAGAGAAAGTGTCAGGCAGCCTTACCCACCACAATTAAGAAAACCAAGATTCCATTTAGAAGAAGGTCTCATGACCAACGTTCACATCGGTAGAAGCAACGCACACTTTCCAAAGTCTTTTTAAAAGACATGTGCTGAGTGCTTAGTCCCGCAGTCAGGTCCGACTCTTTGCGACCCCATAGACCGTAGCCCAACAGGCTCCTTTGCTCGTGGAATTTTCCAGGCAAGAACACTGGAGTGGGTTGCCATTTCTTACTCTGGGGGATCTTCCCAACCCAGGGATTGGACCCACTTTCGTTCATTTCTGAGTGCTTTTATTCCTCTAACAGCTGCTGCCTCTAAGTCACTTCATTCGTGTCTGACTTTCTGCGACCCCATAGACGGCAGCCCACCAGGCTCCACCATCCCTGGGATTCTCCAGGCAAGAACACTAAAGTGGGGTGCCATTTCCTTCTCCAATGCAGGAAAGTGAAAAGTGAAAGTGAAGTCACTCAGTTGTATCCGACTCTTAGCGACCCCACGGACTGCAGCCCACGAGGCTCCTCCATCCATGGAATTTTCCAGGCAAGAGCACTGGAGTGGGTGCCATCGCCTTCTCTGTCCTCTAACAGAGACCCATCTAATTCCTGGCTCACAAGTCTTCTCCCGTCCCGAGCCCTGCAGGGCCTACAGCACCTGTACTGCCCATGGAGCCTGTGTCTGCCGGCCTGCTCTTCTCCATGGTCTCAGGGGCTCGTTCTCCCAGCCCATTCCTCCACTGGCCTGCTGACACAGGCGAGCTTTCGGCCTCCTGCCCCACCAGGAGAGTGTATCACCAAGACCTCACCATCTCTGGGTTCTCTCACTCCTTCACTTTCAGAAGTCCTCATGTGTCTTCATTTTCCCTCAAACTTAAGCTGTGCTGTGCTAACTCACTTCAGTTGTTCTGACTCTTTGTAATGCCAGGGACCATAGCCCGCCAGGCTCCTCTGTCCCTGAGATTCTCCAGGCAAGGATACTGGAGTGGGGTGCCATTTCCTTCTCCAGGGCGTCTTCCCGACCCAGGGATCGAACCCGCATCTCTTGCATCTCCTGCACTGACAGGCAGATTCTTTATGGCTGCGCCGCCTGGGAAGCCGCATTTAGGCTACCTGCTTCCAAATATCTCTCTTTAAAAGCACATTCATCTCCTGGAAAAGTCCGTTTCCTCCTGCCCATGAACAGCTCGTTGAATTTATGACAAGTTTAAGTAAAAATAGTCCCCATGATAACCTTCTGAATTTCAGATTTTAAAAATTTCCTACAACCTCTTAAAAGGCTTCCTGGGTGTTGCAGAGGTAAAGAACCCCCCTGCCAATGCAGGAGACACAGGAGACATGGGTTTGATTCCTGGGCCGGGAAGACTCCCTGGAATAGGAAATGGCAATCCACTCTAGCATTCTTGCCTGCAGGATCCCATGGACAGAGGAGTCTGGGGAGCTGTGATCCACGAGGTCACCGAGAAGGGCAGGACTGAGCGACTTGGCTGGCACACGTGCACACGCCCTCTCAAAGAGTTTTGTCTACAATTTGTGGAGCCTTATACAAAGGTCACAGGTGCGAGGCCTCGTACTGAGGACACAGATGCGGGGCCCCACACCAAGGTCATGTTGGGAACTGACTGAACCCTCGTAGCAACCGTTGCCATGAGCCCCCCTGATCTAAACCATCCAGCTCCCTGACCCCATATTAGGTAGAAACCCTTCCAGTCACCTGAAGACATCCTTCCAGCAGGAATTTCCTTTGTCTTGAGGCCAGAGAAACAGGCCCGCTCTCCCCTGAGCCGGCCTCCTGTTCTAACAGTCAGCTCTCCCTGCCTGTTAGGAGCCCTGCCTGCTATGATCACGGCGCCCTCTTTATTTCTGCTCTTTGTTCTTAATAAACTCACTCTTTCTGAAACACTCTGGCCCACAGACTACGGCATTATTCATTCACAGTAGAACATCTCTGGGAATTCTAACTTCTGATTTCATCGTTCCTTTTTGACTTCCTTGTTTGGTCCCCCGGACTCTACCATTTAACTTCTCCATCATTTCGAAGCCCATTCTTTGCTGTTATCAAAACGTTCTTCCCAGCCCTGGGGCGCTCCTGCCTTATGATACATTTCCCCAGGCGAGTGAAATCTGAGGCTTCAACCTCAAGGGCTGTTCACCCCTGGACCCGAAGGAGGCCAGACACTAAACCGGAAAACGTCGTGTCCCGTCAGGCCTCACCCTCCTTTCTGAAACAGAGGCTCGTGGGGCCTTCGGCATCAGCAAGACTGATGCTCTCAGCAGCAGGAGACGAGGCAGACATGCCGGGGAGCAAGGCCGAGAGCGGCTTGGTCACCCCCAGAGTGGCCGCTCGAGCTTCCACTCTGCCCTCTCCCTTCCTTTCCTGCAGTTTTTATTTGGGCATCACGATTTCTTCAAAGAGAAAATAAGTATAAAGAAACATATACACACGAAATGATATGATGTCTGGGGGGTTGCTTCAGAATTTTTCTGGCAGAGGGAGAAAGTGAGTGGGGATAGTGAAGAGACAAGATTGGCCAGGAATGGAAAACTGTGTAAGTTAAGGGATGAATAGATACATGTGGATTCATTTTTTGTTTTCTCTACTTATGTATCTGTTTGGTAATTTCCACAGTAATTTTTAAAAAGGAAAACAGGTAACGTTTGCAGAGTGGATGGTCACAAATGTCATTTTCCTTGCTAGGGACCTGAGTCGAGACTGCTTTGAGCCGAGCCATCCCCCCGTTGCTGGCCTCAGCCAGCATCCCCTCCTCCACCAGGGGCAGGCTGCTCCATGGCGGGGATGGGGCGTCATGGACCTGGGCACACATTCAGGGAAGCAGCTGGTGGCAGGACCATGGTCGTCCTACCCACACCAGTGACCAGCCTCGGAGGCCATCAAGGCCCCAGGCATGGGCACTGCTGGTTTTGCAGGGAACTCTGCTGCGTCGGGTGGGCAGGGGCTCACCCACAGGGCAGCCTTCAGGAGACCTCATGGGCCCTTGGAGTAAATGCTTAGCGCTTTCACGTCCTTGCCAGGGCAGACCTAAAATTCTTGTGAAAAACTTGTCTTTGGTGTTTTAGCTACCGCAGTGTGCCCCTCTCTGCCTTCCAGGGAGTTCTCATCCTTCTCTGTTAATTCTAATAGGGCCCTAGCTTCCCTCCGCGGGCCATGTCAACATTTTAATGAAAGACTTTGGAAACAGCAGCTGAAAACTGCTCAGCTATCACCAAAGCCAGGGAAACATGGCAGACACAAGCCCAGCTCTTCTCCAGCCTTTTGCTTCACTATAAACCTGCTAAGTTTGCTCGGGTGAGGTGTATGTGGCCCCTGCCTGGGACATCTGTCCACATGGGTACAATTAATCACCGGAGGATAGTGGGGTGGAATCCAGCTCATCTCTGCCGAACAAGACACAGGTCAGGGGCCCCCGTCCACCCAGACGGGCTCCCACCTCCTTATGGAATAGAATAGGCCCCCAGCATCCACCCGCTGGTCCCCTGCTTTGCTCCTTCCTCCTCCGCAGAGCGCCAGGAAACATCTGGACCACATACCTGCCAGGCCTCCCACGCGTGGGCGCATGCCATTCTCCTGGCTGATTGAAGAGGCCTGCAGCTAGGACCCGTCTTCCGTGGCCCTTCATTTTGTTTTGCGAGCCCGGGTCATGGCTAAGCAACTTCCCTTGCGTGCTCTTCACTGCTCTGGGCACTGCTGCAGCCTCCATCTCCCATGTGGATGATGCTACAGCCCCAGCCTGTCCCTTCTCCCAAGGGTCCTAAACTCCAACATAACCTATGCAAGCAGAGACATGCCATTCTCCTGCTTAACACCCAGCACCCCCATGATCTGCCTCCATGCCCATCCCCCTCCTCACGTCCACTCATCCTCACAACCCCTTCCCACCTGACTTCCAGCTCCCATGCTCCATGCGCCCGCTTTCTCTTTGCTGATGTTTAAAAGAACACACACACAAAAAACAGAAGATGGCATACGTTATGTTTTGGGATAATTTTGGATCCACAGAAATTAGTAAAGATGATAGTGCACAGAATCCTTGTCGACCCATCACCTAATTTCCCATAACAAGCTGTGTCTGCCAAAACTAGGAGGCCAACACTGGTTGCTGGTGATTTCCCAACCTATTTTTAAACAAGAAAGTCTGAAGCTGAGCCGGTGACCAGAGCCAGCCCCACTGCTGTGAAGAGGGATGGCTGGCCAGAGTGTGCCCTCTGATCTCCCCAAGCTGAGAGGCATAATAAAGTGGCATCCTGGGTACCCTTAGTTGGCCTTTGGCGACCTCAAGGGAGCTCAGGGTCCCAACCTCTGTCCCATACACTTATGCCCACAGCCTTCACCCTGGTAGAGATCAGGACTTCACATTCTGATCCCAGAAGGGACTGTGATGGAGGTCAGGGGGAGAAAAAGGAGAAATACCATCTATCATACCAGCCTTGCCTCAAAGTTCAGCTCACCTGCCAAGAAGCAAGCGTTTTCTACTGAAAATGAAGCTCAGTAAAAGGCACCAGGAGTCGGACGCGTGTGTCTCCCTCCAAGAAACAATTTATCAGCGCTCTAGAGCTGTCAGCTGCTGACATGATAAGGAATAACACCAGATGAATAATGTTTCCTCCACACCCAGCTCCTTTAATTACAAGCCTCTTCTTTCCAGAAGAGAGACAGAAGATGCAGAAACGCCAATTTCATGCGCTTGTGCCTGAATAATGTCTCCGTGCTGCTTTTTCCAGATGGCGACCTCCTCACTGGAGGGACTAATGATGTGGGCATATTTAGGGAAAAACCAATAACGGAGTCTTTAACCTTCAACAACAAAACGCGTGTTGTACAAAATGTTCCTTGGGATACATTAGAAAATATCAATTACATTGCTCACTGAGGTGTAATCAGCTGTAATAATCAAAATTAATTTTTAAAAATAATTAAACAGACCCCAGGGCAAATAGCTGTGTTCTGATCCTATGGCGTCACAGTGTACATACATACCTGAGAAGCTGCACCTTCTGTTAGCAACCAAGGCATCTAGCGTGGAGGGGTGATGGACGTGGGCTCCTCAGACTGGCAAGCTGCTTCCCACAGAAAGGAGGGGGAGCCAAGGGCAGCTCCCCACACATTCTTTAAGAACCTTCCATGTACTGCCAGGCACTGGACCCATCCCAGACTGAGCTACTGGTAGGAGAGGCTGCTCAGCAAAGATGCAGTTACTCTTTTTAGATTAAAGCATGGTCCACTTTGTTTCAAAAATGATTTGTCTTTTAAAATTCCACAAGAGAGAACAAGCTATAGAAAAGATAGGCGGGAGGTAAAACGGGGCTCAACCAAGAACAAGTGTATGCAAATACATGCATGGCTTGTACGTGTGTCTGCAAGAATTTATCCCACTGGGCACGTGCGGTTGCCCAAGTTGGGCCATGCTTATCTCTCTGGCTTCCAAGTGCCCAAATGAAAGAGGAAACATAACCACATCAGAAGTTTTCCTTTTTACAAGTTGCTGCGGAAAAGCACAGTCCTTCCTGGTACTCACAGCTGAGGGACATGTACCCTAGGCCGTCTGGCCCCCGCTGCAGTCCAGCCACACTGCCAGGACCTCCAACACACTCCTGCCTCGGGGCCTTTGCCCGGTGGTCCTCCCTGCCTGACCATTCTTTCCGAGAGTCACCAGGCTCCTATGTGTCCTCATTTCTCTGCTCTCACATCTCCCCACCAGAGAAGACTTCTGGCCACCTCCATCCAAGTGGCCTAGCACCTCTCTCTCCACCCTATCCCACTCACTGCTCCATTTTTCCTTATTGCAATTAGCATCCCAACATTACAAACTTACTTATCTTCTTATTGTCTATCTTCATCTACTAGAACGCAGTCTCCTTGGAAGCAGAAAACATGCTGGTTTCTCCTTCTGTAATCTCAGTACTTAGAGCAGAGTACTGAATAAGCACTCAATAAAAATTTGTGGAGTGAACGAATGGATGGATGAGACCTCAACTGCTGTAGAAGACGTCTTCAGCAGTTTGCCTTCACCAAAGACAAAGCCAGCTTCAAATATTCTTTCTTTCAGATCTCTCCATGTGAGCCAAGAACAAACCGCTATTATTTAAGTCATCTGTGAACTGACATGGCCCCAACGCTGCTGTCTACTCAAGCTTCTTTCAGATGGGCTGATTCTCAGCAGACCTCCCTAGGACTCAGAGGTGCTAAGCTCTGCTGGTGGCCGTGGCCTGGCAAGAGGTAGGTTCAATAGTGCCGGGGTTCCCATAAAACACAGTGGCCCAATGTCGCTTCCCCAGCTGCCCAGCCAGACTCACCTGTCCCCCTGGGGACAGTGGCCAGCTAACTTGGTCAAGGAGTCAGAAGCTTCCGAGAAGCCCAGGGAAGAGGGGCTGGACCCTCGCTGCTACAAATGGCACTGATGAGGGGCAAGTGCTTGGGCACAAGCAGGGATGGTCCTGCTTCCAAGGTCGGGGCAGCTGAACCACAGGTGGGATGGTCTTCGCCTTGAGCTATAAACTGGAATTTTGTAAGCTGTTCTGTTTCTAAAGCACTTATACACTCCAAGTGCTTCCACTCAGTCTAGTGGAAGCAGAGCGCACTTCTGGTTCGAAGTCCAGGAATCAAGCTCTGAGAGGTTACGGAGCTGTCTTAAGTGTGTGCTCAGCAGAGCAGAGACCAAGAACGAAGGTCCTGTTTCCACTCTGCCACTTTGTGGCTGCAAAGCCCCTGACTTTTTTCTCTTAGATTTTATCACACATCTATAAAATGAGACTAAAAATAGCCGTGTGGTGGAGCTGGCACAGAAACCTCAGTTATTCACTCAGTCAGCCAGCCAGTGAGTCTGTAGACAGATATAATGAGCAGTGTCTTCCACAAGCCAATTCACTGAGGACACAGCCTGCCTTCAGCTCTGAACACCACGGGCCCGGCCAGCCTAGTCAATTTCATTTTCTGTCTTCCTTTCCATCTTGGGCTTTCTCTGCTTGTCCTGAAGTCTACTGTTTCTGAAGCTTGGAAAGAAGCTCCCGTTCCCCAGGAGGTCTGGGCACTTGCAGGCAGCCCCTCACTCCTCTCTTCTCCCAGCATCCAGCGATGGTGCCCTCCCCATCAGGCACTGACCACAGTGGACAACAGACCCGTGGTGACAGCAAGACCTAGATTCTGAGCACATGGCATATGGAGCCAACCTCACTCTCCAAAGTTACATGGGCAGAGCTCCAGCTGTGTAATGTACCTGCCAACCATCTCCCCACTCCCTGGGGAGCCCCTTCTCACCATTTCCCACAGGTATTTGTCCCACTGTGAGATCCGGAGGTAGATGACTCAGAGGAGTTACATGAATTTCCCAAGGTCTCCTGATCCTAAGGCTATGACTACTGAAGGACTACCTTCTGCCTCTGAAGGTGAGTCAGTGACCCCAGCATCAGAATATATGACAGACTGTGCTCTCCACGGAGAGCCTCGGCAGTATTTCCAATACAATGTGCTCTCGCAGAACCTTGCCACCTCCCTACCAGGAAGTAGACTCTTTTGCCCTCCCCATGAACCTGGGCAGAGTTTTGTGCCTGTCTGGACCAAAAAGAACCGCTGCAGAGGTGATGTTGCATAGCTTCCAAAGCTGGGTAATGAAAGGCAATGGGGCCTCTACCTTTCTCTCTCCCTTTTTCCCTCTCTTCTTCTCCCTCACTATGGAAATGCAAAACTCAGACACTAGGTAGTAAGGAAGCTTAAGACGCATGCAGAAGTGATGTGTAGGTGTTCTGGTCAACAGTCGCAGCCAGAGCCAGCAGCAATTCTCAGTTACACAGATGTGTGAGTGAGCTTTCCCATGATCTCACCTAAGGCCCCGGACATCATGGAGCAGAGAAGCCCCTAACTCCTGCTGTGCTCCAGATCCCTTTCCACAGCATGCACGTTCCACAGACACACACCGTCATGTCGGTGTTACTGAGTTTTAGGTTGGTTTGATATGCAGTTTTAGAGACACAGATGAGAAACTCCCAACGGCTCATCCCCACGTGGTCAAGAGGCCCCACCCCCGTGTCTCCCACCAGCACTTCAGCCCCCTTTGCTGCGTGCACACAGCCAGCTCCCGCTGAGTGGTGGGGTAGGGCTCTTGTAGCACACCTGGCTCAGTGCAAGTGGGCACGAGGATTGATTTGGGTTTTAACGGCTTGAGGAACAGCTGGCACTCAAGTGGAGCCCGTATTAACTTCTGGCTAAAGCTAACCTAAGACCTGGCTCCCCAAATGCAGGCTCTTCTGGGAAGCCACAGGTATTGCCCTTGAATGTTTGGAAGAACACGGAAGCAGATCACATCCAGAGCGAGAGAGAGAGAAGACATAACACATGGGTATTTAAGGCAAATGTCTGATGTTTTCTAAGGCAAAGGGATCTGGGCTCACCTCCACTCTGCACTCAGGGTCCTTGGTCTGCCGCCCAGGCATCAGCCTCATGGCTGAGGACAAGCTGCCGCTCCATGAAGAAACTTTGCCATGGTGTCCAACGTTTGAGCGACTGATCAGTGCCTTCTTTTCAGATGCTGATGACAGAGAAGCAAAGACATCAGAGATGAAGAGGGAGCCACACGTGATTTCTATAGCTTGCTTGGCTCTCAAACGGCCTTCCAGGGGCACAAGCCCAGTATGCCTGTCTCCAATAAGGGGAACAACCTAGGCTAAAGGTTCGAATCATTATGAATGTTTTGACGTGGAAAAACTTAAAAGCAAGTATGTGAGTCATAACTTGTGAGTAATGACCTCTTTAAAATGAAACTTAAGACATCATTCCTACAATGGCATTGACTAATACGAGAGTGAAAATGTTGAGTCACTGATAGGATGCAAAAGATGTTAATATCTTTGGAATGAAGGCTTTTACTTGGAACTTGAAAACCCTGAGACTCCAGATCACTGCATGACTTGGCACAAGGTTTCAAATTGGATATGTAAATATCAAGGCAGGACCTAAAACCCTAAGTCCCAGAGTCCAAGCTACAGCTCTGCCATGAGGCCCATTCCTCTAAGAGATTACTAGAGTCTGCTTGCTTGCTTGACACCTCTGGCCTTCCTTTCATCTGAGATGCAAAGCAGCATTAGTTCTTTGAGCAAAGATTTAGGAGGCTTCGGTGATGTAAATCCCACCCACCAAAGGGACGAGAGAGAAGGTGCGGTGTAAAAGGCTCTGGGCCCTGAGTGGAACCCCGGGGGAGCCGGCTCTTTAAGACTCAGAAGTCCTGTTCCCTGAAGCCCGGGAGACAGAGACCTAGGTAATGCTGCCAGGCCTTGAGCATCGTCTCTTCCCAGAGTGGGGTGATCTCCTCGATCTTCACGTCACTCTCTCCCGGTTCACAGAAAGATCGATTTTGAAGGTATCCTCCAGTTCCTGCCGCCTCTGTGCCACGAGCTGCTGCCAGAGAATCCGTACAGTCTTCTGGATATTGTGGTGAACTAAGGGAGAGAGCGCATCGCACAATCAGAGCAGCCTCAGTGCTTCCCCCAGAGAAGGCCAGGGGATGGCATGCCACGTTCCTTTTATGTGCATCTTTCTTGAACATCCCCTCAGCTTTGCAGGCTCCAGGCAGAAAGCTGTCAGTATGTAGGGCCAGAGGACAAGGATAATAGCTACCAGCATCCTTCTGACCTGGCCTCTCCCCCATCTCCACCACCAAGTCCTGCCTGCCTCACATGTCCAGAGCTGGGAAACATGGTTGATGGGCTCAGTGAGGCTTTCTCTCATCCCCAATCCTGCTAGATACCAAACAGAGAGATACCCTGTGTAAGCTCTAGGCAACAGAATAGCTCCCCGCAAGCAGCTCCTTCAAACCTTGACTTTCATGTTAGCCCCTCAGGGGGATGGACCCAGGGGCCCAGGCACCAAGCCCGCCCTCTGTTCATGCTTCCAATTACCAGCCCGTCCCGTGCCCAGGATTTGCAGGGAGATGGCAGATCCAGCCAGCTGCAGCTGCTCTGTGCCTGGCCTTCTACTCTGAACTGCGCCTGTCTTCTGATTTGGGGGCACTTGGCTCCCTCTTCAGTACCAGCCTCTATAGCTTGTCTTTCCCACCCCAGGGGAATGGACATTGTTCAGTCCACTCTACTAGTTAAATCCCAAAATGCAAGTATTCATGTTGTAATTAAGGCTGCAGCAGAGTAAACTCTAAACACACAAGATTTTTGAGCACTGGCTTTGGGCATAAGTCTGCCCAGAAAATAAGGGCCCTTGTCCCTTCCACCTGCCGTCACAAGATATCACAAGATAACTGTCCCAGTCAGCCAACTGAAGCGGCAGACAGTCTGCTGAGCATTCTGGATCAAGAGGGAGCAATGCCTCAGATGCGTGGATCCGGCTGCCTTCCCCCTCCCCCCCCGCCCCCCCCACCGCAAACTGCCAATCCCTGTAACTTGATTTGACGCTATCAAGTCCAAGAATAAAATCCAGTAAGCCAAATGTCTTATAAAGCAATGAGGCGCTTTACTCCATTTCCATTTTCTAGAGAAGAAAGCTGAGAGACGGTTAGGTTATGGCTTGAACTGAGGGAGACAGCATACCCCTTTCCATATCTAGTGGTCCAAAGAAAAGTCAAGAGAGCAGATAAGAAGTTAAACCAACTTACAGTGATGTTCTCAGGCTTTAGTTAGTATACCAAGTTCTTAGTCTCACCAAGCCCCACAGAGCTTTCCTTTATCCATCCACACATACATCCATCTGCTCTATTTCTGGTATAGAAAGGTCATCCCAACTTTATCCTCTGCCACATTTCCTGCTCTATTATTACGTTGTTCTAGGACCCCTTCTGGCTTTAAAGAATCTTCTTCATAGTATTTGCTCCCTTGTCTTAGGGAAGAAAAATGAAAAATGCAACCCTAGCAATTACCACTATCCATCTACTCCTCCACAAACAAACAACAAAAAACAACAGATAAACTGTACCATCGCTCAAGCTTGGGAATTCGTCCCCTCTTTTTTCTCTCACTTCTTCATTTGGAGAAAGAAAGACTTGCTGATAAGGGCTCATTCTGGGCTTGGGTTCCAGTCCGAATCCTTCTGGATAACTAGCAGAGAAGAGATTGTTCATCATGAACTCCAGTTTCTTTGGGATCATTTCATTGTTCTTTGTTACAAATAATTATCCTGGAAACTCATTACACATCAACGTGAAAAAAGAAAAAAAAAACTTGTCTAATCAAGTTAAAGCAAGCATCTATGACAGATATTTTACAGAAGCATTCTAGAAAAATAAAACGGTCTTTTTATTTCTATCTTATTAAATGCCTTCAATGCTCCCAACAGGCCCCCTCCACCCTCTCTGGGTTTCCCCATCATTTCTTTTTGCAGACTCCTGAAACACTGAAATCCGCCTTTGCTTGGCACTAATCTCATTCCCTGTGGATGGAGCCAGGGCCAGCTTCACGAGCCTGTGACTCGTGCAGTTGCATACGGTCCTCACTCGGAAGGGTCCCATGCTTGGGCTCTGCTGTCGCAATCTTGAAATTCTTAGTCATTTTTTAACAAGAACCCTATATTTATATTCTGCTGGACTCCCACACGTCATACAGCTGGTTCTAAATAGGGTGCAGTGGTTCACATCTTATGTTCCCTATGGGCCACATGCCCCAGAATTCCTGGGGGTATTCATGTCCAAGTACCCTCTTCTCTGGGCCCATCACCCAACCAAGCAGAATAGACAGTACATGTTTGCAGATTGAACCAAAAATGAGAAACAAGGACATGAAAAAATACCAGTGCATGAGAATGCCCATTATTGAAATTTCTAGGATAAAGTCCCTTTGGGCATTGGAGGTCTCTTGGCCATATACAGGGATTTGAGGAGAGCAGCTCTAACCTTCTTGTGCTGAGCAGCAGCAGACAGTGCATGAGACACATGAGGAAGCTGGCGTTGGAATTATAGGTGGCGAACAGGATGTCCCAGTGCTCCTGGAGAAAGCCCAGGGTGCCGAGCAGGCTGAGGCACTCGGAGAGGGACTGGTGGGGCTTGGAGAGGCTGTGAAGGATGACTTTATTTAAGCTGCTGTACAGAGCGCTGATGACAGTGTCCTTCTGAGAAGAGGCATTCTCGATGACCTGCGGCGTGAAACACACACACACACATGTTCTCGATGACCTGTGGCATGAAACACACATACACACATGTTCTCGATGACCTACGGCATGAAACACACACACACACATGTTCTCGATGACCTGTGGCATGAAACACACACACACACACACATTCTCGATGACCTGCGGCATGAAAGACACACACACACACACATTCTCGATGACCTGCGGCATGAAACACACACATATACTTGGGAACACTTTGAAGTTTAGATAACAACCCAGTTAATCATGAAAATGATAGTCTGAGTCTTTTCTGTGTTCCAAAATGTGACATTTCTAAAATCAAAAAAGGACTACTTCCTCTACCTTGGATCTTCTATTTAAGCAGGTGACCAATAAAGGGAATTCAAACATTTAAGTCTACCAAAAATAGGTGTAAAAATTAAAAGTCTACCACAGTCAAATCATGCAAAGCAGCCATGGGGAACCAGAAATGCCCGTGCTACCAGCGTGACAGAGCCGACCCTCTGTGCACGGGAACGAGCTGCTGACAGCGTCCAGATTTAAAGCCATGGTATCAGCTGTTAATGCTTGTTGCCAGACATGGATTGTTATGCTATTTATAAGCATGTCTGCATTTCTTTGCATATGTCTGCACATATTGCTTCATTTAAACATCACAACAACACCACGAAGTAGACACTAAGCTTATCACACTTGAGGGATAAAAAGGCTGAGAGTCTGAGAGCTGGGCGACGAGAGGTGCTCGGCAAGAGTAAAGCCTACACCAGACACTCGAGTCATCCTCTTAACCACTGCGTTTTCTAAAGGAGAGGTGTGCTCAGATATCCGTGGACTTCCGTATGTGAGAGACTCTAGAGGGTAGGGCAGAAGGTCCCGGTTTGTGGTCTGAACATTGAAGCCGTCCACCTGTTTGACTTCGTTGAAAAGAATCCATAGGACAGACACTATGTACAAAACTTTCCAGTAGATTAGGAAGGCCATTTGTTACTTTTAGATTGCTCCCTTCAAATTTCATAGCTAACACAATTTTTATACTAATTAAGTGTTACTTTTAAATGCTGGATTTGGGGCTCATGTTTTTATCACCATCCTCTCCTCCTTTGAAAGATGGGTCACATCTTTGAAACTGCAGTTAAGAGTTGAGAGAGTCACAGGTGGTGAGCAGGAGAGAAGGGCTGTGGGTGTGGGTAGTGGGAGTCCTGAGGCCTGGCACCTGCTGAACACCCATCTGCCCTGGGAGGCACCGAGTCTTTCGTGGTAGCTCTGAGAATTTGCTTTGACCACTAGGGAGCGGCTATGGACTGATTGTTAGTACCACCCCCAAATTCACGTGGTGACACTCTAGTATTGTAATGTGATGTATTCAGAGATGGGGTCTCTTGGAGGTGATCAGGTCATGAGGATGGCGCCCTCAGCATGGGACGAATGCCCTTACAGAAAGAGACGGGCGAGCTTGCGAGCTTTCTCTCTCTATTATGCTGAGGGCACAATGAGAGGATGACCGTCCCTAACACCAGACAAAGAGCCCTGGCAGGTCAGCTGGCATTTTGACCTTGGACTTCTCAGCCTCTGGAGCTCTGAGGAGCGAATGCTTGCCGCTGAGTTCCCCAGTCCCAAACTCACTGAGACAGGAACTTGGCGGCTGCTCTCACTCTCCACACAACCTCCCAAGAATCAGATTTTAATCCCCTTGGAGCTGACAAGGGACATTTCTCCCTTCTTGGAGTTATTTTTGAAGAAGCCTCTGAATACTTTCCTTTCAGGTTGCCTAGAACTATGCATCAGCCAGACTGAGGACCACTCTGGGAGCTGTGCCGAGGCCCTGCCCCAGAGCATGCCGGTGCCCCCACAGGCAGAAGGTGCTGGGGGCCCTGGGCCCACGGTCTCTACAGGGCATGAAGAGGAAGGCGAGGGGCTCCTGGATGCTGCTGCAGGGAACACCCCGGGAGCGGCAGGCACAAGCTTCTGCAGGCAGATTTCAGCTTGCAAGAGAAAGTGCTTCCCAAACATCAAGGCTGTCCAGCTGCCTTGAACTCCCTTATACCACAGAGAGCGCCTCACAAAAAAGTGAATGGCCGCTTGTTAGGAAAGGCTTCCAGAAGGAAATGGAAGCAGCAAGGACCAAAACAGAGTTCACCTCTGGCATTCTGAGATTTTAAGAATCTGTGTGTGTGCCTGTGTACACACACACAATAAAGAACATGTGCACAGGTGTACACACACAGATTCACATATAAGCACCTGTCTGCAGGCATGCACTGACACACATGGGTATGTATGTAGATCAAGAGAGCACGAGAGAGAACACATACCAGAAAAACAGGACCAAATAAAAACAGACTGGCTTCAATTTCAGGAAGGCCCAAATACGACAAACGGAACTGGATTTTATAGGAGAAAATGAAGTAGAACTTTTGGCTGTGAAGACCTTTTTGACCGTTTGTTGATGAGGAATAACAATAATTAGGCTGAAATCCAATACTCTGGCCACCTGATGTGAAGAGCTAACCAATTGGAAAAGACCCTGATGCTGGGAAAGACTGAAGGCTAAAGGAGAAAGGGGAGAGAGGCTGAGATGGTTAGATGGCATCATCGTCTCAATGGACGTGAATCTGAGCAAACTCCGGGAGATAGTGGACAGAGGAGCCTGGTACGCTACACTCCATGGGGTCTACAAACGGAACTGGATTTTATAGGAGAAAATGAAGTAGAACTTTTGGCTGTGAAGACCTTTTTGACCGTTTGTTGATGAGGAATAACAATAATTAGGCTGAAATCCAATACTCTGGCCACCTGATGTGAAGAGCTAACCAATTGGAAAAGACCCTGATGCTGGGAAAGACTGAAGGCTAAAGGAGAAAGGGGAGAGAGGCTGAGATGGTTAGATGGCATCATCGTCTCAATGGACGTGAATCTGAGCAAACTCCGGGAGATAGTGGACAGAGGAGCCTGGTACGCTACACTCCATGGGGTCGCAGAGTCAGACATGACTTACCAACTGAACAACAGCAACAACAAAGATTAAACTAACATTCACAATAAAAACCCCAGGCGGGTGTGCAGCGTCTCGGCGAGGACGGAGCTGAGGCGCCTGTGCAGCAGGCTGTGGCCCCGAGCACTGAGACGTGTCTCAGGTGGCCCACCGTGAGGACACTGCGGGGTGCTCAGGAACCACTAAGCGCTCCCTGGCGGTAAAGGGCCTCCCCTTCCTCCCGCCCATCTCAGATCCTCTTTCCAGGAAGGACAGCAGGTCAGTCTGGACTAAGTGGACAGAGATCAGCAGTGTGTCGTACAGACACCCCCTCGGCAGGCACCTTACCCCCACGGCCAGTGTGAGCTTCTTACCGCCATGATGTGCTCCGTGATGAAGAGAAGGATGTGTCTGGGGTCTGCTGAGAACACCCCACTGTACAGCTTCTCCACCAGCTTCTGGATGAAGTGGGAGACGTTGGCAAGTGAAGGAGCAGTGGCAGCTTCTGCATCCGGCTGAGGCTCTCTACTGCCTGGAGGGTGGGGGAGGGCGAGAGACCGAGGCTGAGAAACCAGCCGCCTGAATTGCCTTCTTTGCCCAACAGTCTCCAAGCTCCTCTTGGGAACCAGCCGTGTCTTACTCACCTCTGTCCATCTCATTGTAATCTGTGCATAACTGTTGCTTCAAAAACGGGATCTTATACACTGTAGGTACCCAATGAATGCATGTTTATTCAAAGTGATATTGAACAATCAGTGATATGAACCAAGTGGGAGGGGCAAGTGAGGAGCCGAACATCTTCCAGTGACCATTTGGAAGAAGAGTGGATGAGACTGTAAGGCACAGGCAACGGGAAGGCTGTCTTGGTGACCCGAGTCCCTGCTGCTACACAGGGAAGAGGGTGAAGCTGTGAGGTCAGATCGCCCATCTGTGCTCACCAACACAGCACACGCTGTATTCAGACATGGATGCACGCATCTCAGTTAATTCCCATTAACAACCCTCTAAGCTACCCAAGACCGTCCTCCTCACTCACATGGTCCGGCCTCTGCCTGGAGTAACGCCACCACCCAGTCATAGAGCCACGGTCGAACTGGGCACCAAGCCTACACTTTTCATCACTTCATTACCCTACCACACTCAGATAGCTCAGAAGACCAAACGTCAGGGTCTCCTCACTGTGGGGCAAGAGGAATCCAGGATACCAGTCATGTCACTAAGGATTCCACAGCTCGGGAACCACAGAAAGGACTTTCGTACACTCTTGGTGGGAAGTTACAGCTGCCCCAGACCCAAATGTTCTGAACGAAGTTTCAATTTGAACTTCTTTGGGGAAATTGCAGCATCTTCATCCAGGTTCATTCATTTAAGAATTGTTTACTGTGCCCAGGCATAGGGGAGCAAAAGAATGTTCAATTCAGGTGGACGTTTTGACTCCCCTCATAAGAAGAAAATTTTATACTGAAGCTAGAGGATAACTGAAGTCAGCTCAGAGGACAGGACTTTCTGTCTCTGATTGAATCATGAATGGCAGGGGTGACATGGAAAGTAGTGAGAAGGCCATTCCAGGGGTCCCTGGGCAGAGTCACTGAGCTCTTACCGCAGACAGGTGGAGGGCAGTTTGCTGTGGTTCCTAAAGCATCCACAGCCCTGCAGCCTAGTTCCTCTAGGGTTCTGGGGTCAGCAGTTGGCAGGAGGTGGCTTCTTACTCAGCTGTCAGCAACTTTGTGTCATAAACCAGGAGGAGTAAGTCATCCCCCACACTCACCTCTCAGCGTCGATGCATGACCTCCACTCCTCACGTGAAATATTTCCATGGTGGAAAGCAAGATCTCAGACTGAAAGTCCCGCTTCTGTTGACTGGTGGCGTTGTCCGGAGAAGCCTGGAAGCAAACCCTGAACTAGACACCAGCCACATGGCCATCATTTCCACTCGGACTCTCTCCTGGTCCACATGCTAACCCTGCGGCTGCTGGGAGTGTGCACAGCCAGCAGCTCACAAGCGCCCCTGCTCTGGGGCACTGCCCTCTGCTGATCAAGTTGCTTCACCCAGGAGGCAATGCCCACTTCCCAGGACAAGTGGTGGTGGGGGGCAACAGTTAATGACCAGCTGCATGTGCCTCAAGGTGGGGCGACTCTGGGTGCGGATAGAGAACACCTCAGCTCCCCTTGGAACCAAGCTACTTCTGAAGCCAGGTTTCTCCCTCATCCTCCTCTACATCCCTTCTCTGCTCTCCTGAGAGCACTGCCCCCAGTATATCACTTGCAGAAGATCTCCACCTCAGACTGTTTCTAGAGACCTGGCTAAGACCTGCCGTCATTCATCTCTCCACCTGCTGCTTGGTGAGCTCCCTCTGCTGGGGACTGTGGTTCCCCGAAGACTCCCTCCCACCACTCACTGCAGTCCCAGGAGATGATCCTGACCACCAGCCAGCTGGCGTGGACATGCTTGGGTGAGCTCTCTCAAGAGACTGGCCCTGGGGGCTCTTTGGGCATACCCCACCCTCTTGGTGCCCACACTCTCCCCGGTCTGTTCCCACAACACAGGCCCGAATGATGCGCTTTCTAACCCACCTCCAGGAGCACCTCCAGGGGCATCCACTGCTTGGAGTTTGGAGCCCCAAGCAAGAACTCCCTCAAGAGTAGCTGCATGAATTCCTTCAGCTGCTTCCGGGTGGGATGTGACTCAGCAGGAGCCTGTAGACCCTCCGCAGCGCTGTCACCTTCAGCCTCGGCCTCGGGGCTGCTGGTGTTCTGGGCAGACTCATTCACAGCCCCCTCAAAGACAGGAGAACACCAGCATGAGTTGCCTGCCCTGCCCCAGGGCACTCTCACATCTGACACGGGCACGGTGGGATTCTCATCAAACCATTAACACGTAAGGAAACGGAGGCTCCGAGGAGGTAGGCGGGCTCAGAGGTGGCCTGCTGCGACTTCTGAACCTGTGGTGGGCAGAAGCTGCGCACAGAGCTAGAGAGACCAGCAGCACTCAGCAAGGAAGCCCAGGATGTGTCCCGGGCAAGGCATTTCCATCCCCATCAGTCAAGTGGTAACGACGGAAAGGAACGCACAAAGACGTGCGAGGATGAGATGAGAATTCCTGCCTGCAGCATGCCTGGCCCTGGCATACGCTCGGAGAGCGGGCCCCCGCCGTTCTGTGGGCTCCTCACCTTTACTGCCTGCCAGACTCTGATGCTGTTGACCCTCAGGGGGAAAGAGAAGGGGGACTGGAGCCAGTCTGACATTCAAGACCTGGAAGTCCTTGGTCTTCACTTTCTCAGCTTTACATTACAAGAATATTGGGAGATAAGCGTGATGGGAGTCATTGGCCCAGATACGTCTGGGAAGACATGGAGATGCTGGGAGGCCAGATGACACGCCCAAGGACATGCAGCCAGGGACTCCCGACTCCTGGCCCGGGAACTTTGCATGCAAGTTCATCTGCTGGCACCTCCCTTGGCTCATTCATAAAATTACTGCAGCCATTCTTAATTAAGCTGGAAAATGAATTTAATGGCACCCAGGGAGGTGGGACTGTATTAATTAGCTCCATGCGGCCTGGCTGGAAAGATGCTATATAAAATTGTAGCAAAAAGAAATCCTTTTGGCCACTTGCCTTCTGCACGAAAACAGGTCTGCCACATGTTCTGTGCAACAAAGGACTTCTGGAGCTGACTTGGAGCCGAAAGGAGGCAAGGAGGTGCTGGGACAAGAGGTCTGGGACCAGGGCCTGCCTCATCCATGGTAGACTAGGAGGTGACCTTGGGCTAGGCTCTCCCTCAGGTGGGAACTGCTGAGTGTGGGGAGGGAGAGCCCTGGGCCAGGGTGTGCTCTGCGGCTACCGGCAGGGAGCTGTCTGGAACCGAGACGCTGCAGATGGCGAGCCCGGCCTGTGGGCATAGGGGCTGAGGGGGGCAGCCCCTAACTCAGAATGGCAGCCCACCAACTTAAGGCCCTGTCCTCCTCCAGCTGAGGGGAATGGTGAGGGGCAGTCTGTAGAACCGTGCTTCCTCCCTGCCTGGCCGCGGGCGCCTACCTTCTGGGCAGAGGTCCCGTCCCCACCCCCTCCAGTGCTGCCTTTGATCTTTTTTACATCTTTTTTTTGTTTTTCACTTACTTTTCCAGTACATTGCTTTAGTTGATATTAACCCGTCAAAACATTTTATCTTTTTGCAAATCTTCTGGTCTTTATAGGCAGTCTTTTTATTAAAACTAAACACTTAAATTTTATTAGGTCATAACTGACTGATGGAAACAAATGGGTTTCGAGGTGAGAGACTGAGGGGTAAATCTTGGCTTAGTCACCTACGAATCACACAAGCTGCAGCCTGTTTCATCTCCTCGACCCTTTGACCCTTTCGTGAGATGGGTCTCGTGGCCCCACTAACCCGGGAGGGAGCTGGTCAGTGGAACTTCACCTCCCTGAATCTCACGTCCCCTTTAACACCTCCTGCACTGGGGCCTGTTAGGGGATGTGAAGCACCAGGCTCAGGAGATGGAGGCTGGCACCATGAATACACTTCTAGAAAAGCTTAGCTAAAAGAACATATTCATCCACTCGGCCATTTGGTAAATAATTATGGAGCAAACATTACTTGCCCTCGTATGACTTCTGGATCCTCTACTTACCAATATGCCTAACGTATTCCTTTGGTTACAGTCACTGATTTGCAGACAGGAATCAACAATTCAATCTCCTTGGTTGGGTCTCAGCTTCTATTCCACCAAGGCAGGTAACGAGCAGATTTCTGCCCTTCCTCCTCCAGCACCTCCCTTCACGCTGGGCCTCACTTGCTTCTCTTAGCTCCCAGATGCTCCGCACTCATGAGTCCCCCTGACCAGCTGGGACTGGCTCTTGCTCTCAAACTCAGTCATATCTCTTCCCATACTGGCCTCTCTAGCCCGACACTGACACCTTCTCCTCAAGACCCAGTTGGTCCCTCTGCCCTCCCAGCTGGGCCTCAGCAAGCCCTCCAACAGAAAGGCACCATGGCCTGCAAATAGAACAAGGGTCCTGCAAAGGAGACGGGGCCCTATGGCAGTTCCACCCCTCCCCTTCCCGGAACGGAATCTGTGGTTTCCTCACACTCCATGTGTGGGTATTCTGCGTAGATCTGGACTTAATCTACCATCAAATTTCTCATCACTGAGATTCCTGACAACTCAAAAACTTATCGAATCTCAGAGCCGAAAATGACCTGAAGCTGGACCTCATACAGAGAAGGAAAACTACTGGAGTTGTTTACTTAGGGTTTTGGCTAGGTTGGCTTAAAATGAATTTTCATTTGGGGAGGGGTGTGAAGGCATTTTGCTCTCGAAGAGTGATGATGCTCACCTCTGCTCTCGCCAGGGCAAGGCAGAGGTGCGTCTTACCTTCCGGGTTCCCAGGGGGAAAGTGACTGCAGCCAAGGTCTGGAGGAACTCCGGGGCCCGCCAGGCTGGATCCTGGGGGTAGGTGCTGTGCGCGAGGCCAAGGAACTGCAGCACGCTGGCCGGGAATGTCCGTTCCCAGGCGCTGCCTCCAGAACCTGTCGAGGGCTGAGGACATGCTTCATGAGAGGCAGCACGTGGGGGCGTGACTTGGGGCTGCACAGGAGCCAGAGGGCTTGAGATCTAGAGACAAGATCTCCTTTCTGAGCCTCTCAACAAGACGCCTTATTGCAAGAGTCTTAGTAATAATATGACCTATTTCTTAAGGTTGTCATGAGAATTAAATGAGACATTTTAGTGTTTCAAGCTTACTTTCACAGTGACTAGTACAGAGTAAATATAGAAGAAGCTGGGAGATAAGGTCAGATATAGAGGATTTGGACTTTTGGAAGAGTTTGATCAGGCCTCCCCTGAAGGTGCTTAGGCGAGGCACCAGGCTGGATCCTGGGGGTAGGTGCCCCAGAATGAAATATTAATGCTGGACACACGTGTTTCCACTGTGTTCTCGCTCTTTGATCCTGCCTGAGTGAGTTAACCTCCACAACATCTGCACAAGAAAGAAAATGCTGTCTGCTCCCAAGGAGAGTTGCACACAGCAGAATGGCTAACATCTGCAAGATCAACAGTGCTAAACGTTGCCAAGGACCTGGAGCAACTAGAACCTTCCCAGAATAAGAGCTAGTGAGTGTAAACTGACTCTTCATTTTGGAGACTATTTGGCAATATCTACTAAAACAAATCATGTGTACAGCTTAACCACAGTTTCATGCGGGGTTTATTTCTAACAGAAAGAAGTGTGTATGTCCATCAAAAGATATGTACATAGCAGGCTTATTCATAATATTTTCAAATGGAAACAACCCAGAAGGAATAAATGCTGATCCATTATCACAATAGACTACTGAACAGTAAAAAAAAAAAAAGGAGCTACGAGCACACACAGCACAGGCGAACTCCACTCGCGTTGAGTGGACTCGCATGCCCGACCCTTTGCGACCCCACGGACTACACAGTCCACGGAATTCTCCAGGCCAGAATACTGGAGTGGGTAGCCATTCCTTTCTCCAGAAGATCTTCCCAACCCAGGGATCAGCCCCAGATCTCCTGCGATGCAGGCAGATTCTTTATCAGCTGAGCCACAAGGGAAACCCTGAGTGAAAGAAGCGAGATGCGAAAGGGTACATACTGTAGCATTCCACCGATGCCAAGCTCAAGGACACAAACAAATCGTGGCTACCACCGTGCAGGGGAATAACAGCAGGCAAAGCAAAGTTATCAGCATAAGTAAACTGAGAAGGATATTCACTACAGTCCTGTGTCTCTTATCCTTTCCCTTTTTGCCTTTTGGATCTTGGCGCTTGTCTACCACATTTGGTAAGTGACGCTTTCACGGCAGGGAGCGTCACTGAACCAAAGCCTGCCTCTGACTTTGCTCTTACATGTTTGTTAGATCCCAGAAGACTGTTTAAGGGTCACATGTGTTATACAACAGTTAGCCATTTTATGCTTGCTATTATAAAGTAAATGTTTGGTCTTGCTTTTTACTTCTGTCAGCATACTAGGTCTTTTCTTCATTTTAAATGCTTTCATGTTATTTCTTTGGTTTGCTTTTTCTAAATAGCATTGATTTAAAAACTAATAAACTTTCTTTGCTACAAAACAGATTTTTTCCAGCTATCCTCAAATTAACTGCACATTAGGTCTACAACAAAGCCATGAATAAATTTTCCACAGATGGAAAGTGTAAAGATCGCTTGCTTTGACTAGGACAAAAATAAACTGGAAATAAGTAACAGCAGTTTTTTAAAAAGTTTAAAGACATGGACATTGCAAAAGATGAATGAAAAAAGTCTCTTTTTTAATAAAAAAATTTCTTTAAGTCTGCAATTGCAGAAACTCTAGAAAACAATGAAATTGAAGATGTCAAATATCAAAATATTAGAACTTGCCAGAAAAAATGAAGGGGAATGACATATATATCCAAAGTCGTTCTTTATAAATCCACAAATCTTCAGCTCCTTAAGTAACAGGATGGGTGAGGTTAAAAAAAAAAAGAGCATGAACTTACAAATTAAGAGTATGAAGAGGAAAATAATCACAAAGAAAATGAAATGAATTAAAGGAGACCATTTATGCACACTGAATACTTGGGAAGATTTTTTTTTTAATATAAATTACCTAAACTAGGTCAAGGAGACATTTAAAAGCCTAAGCAAGGTGATAATAGAAAAAAATTCAGGCTGAAGCTGTTTCATAGGAATGATTTAAATAATATGAGTCATGGATTTAGCATCTTCCTGAATGAAAGAATCTTTTTTAAATAAAACTAGCATAATATTGATCTCAAAACCTGACAACATGTGAAAAAAGAAAGCTGAAACCTAATATCATTTATGAACATGACTGCAAAATCATAAATAAAATATTTACAAGCAGAATAAGGAAGCATGCTAAAAGAATAAGAACAGAGTGGGAAAGTGAGACCTTTGCAAGGATGCGAGGAAATCTATTGATATAATTCATCAGAGGTAACTGGTTAAAAGGAAAAAAATACATGTAATCATCTAAATACATGCTAAAAGAGTATTATGTTTGTATTTATTTTTAATTGGAGGATAATTGTTTTACAATGTTATGGTGCTGGTTTCTACCATACAGCAACATGAATCAGCCCTAAGTATAGATATATGTCCCCTCCCTCTTGAGGCTGTGAGGACTGGGCCAAGCACAGCTGTACAAGACCG
The DNA here is from genome assembly GCA_006408675.1 of Madoqua kirkii. NCBI lineage: Eukaryota > Metazoa > Chordata > Mammalia > Artiodactyla > Bovidae > Madoqua > Madoqua kirkii. The sequence goes on from SJYC01136402.1 coordinate 133,760, forward strand.
TGGGATGCATGTCAAGAGAAATATATACGTATAACGTCTACTGTGGCCTTCCTGAGAAGGAAGGCACAGGAAGTGCTCCTTGGCCCAGTGTCCCACATCCTGGGATTTATACCAAGGAGGCCAGCAAACTAGAAAGAGAAGGCGTCTGCTCGAGAAAGCTCGTTACAGACTTTTTATAACTACGAATGTTCTGAGAAATAACACAAATTTCCATCTACAAACAGAGAGGATTTCCAACAACATGTTGGGGGGAAAATGGCAATAGGAAACATGTGGCTTCCCTGGTGGCTCAGACAGTAAAGAATCTGCCTGCGATGTGGGAGACCTGGGTTCAGCCCCTGGATGGGGACGATCCCCTGGAGAAGGAAATGGCTATCCACTCCAGTGTTCTGGCCTGGAGAATTCCATGGCCAGAGGAGCCTGGCAGGTTACAGTCCGTGGGGTCGCAGTGAGTCAGACGTGACTAGGTGACCAGCACCTTCAGGAATGTATGTGGTCTGATCCCCTAAGGCCATGGAACGCTCCTAGGTGTCGAAAGATATTCTACTGAAGTTCACAGTGCTTATCTCTGGTTGGGTGTGCTTCAGGTGAGTTTTACTTTCTACTTTTTTTTTTCCTTATTTTAAAGGTAACCCTGCATCATTTTACAGAAGCAGTTAGGTTTCCACACACACCAAACCTCCAGCTGCCTTGAGAGTCAATAGAATGAAGCCAGACTTTTTCATGGGTGTTCTTGTCCCCTGGTCCACA
>SJYC01136403.1:0-26243 GCA_006408675.1 Madoqua kirkii
TCCTTATTTTAAAGGTAACCCTGCATCATTTTACAGAAGCAGTTAGGTTTCCACACACACCAAACCTCCAGCTGCCTTGAGAGTCAATAGAATGAAGCCAGACTTTTTCATGGGTGTTCTTGTTCCCTGGTCCACAATCAGTCCTGCTCACAAGTCACACGGCCTTTTCCTGCAGTTCTAAACTAACCTCTCCACCCCCTTCAGGTGGGCCTGGAAGGCCTGAATCAGAGGCCGTCCACATCATGTCTGCAGCTGGTAGGCACACGTCTTCTCTAAGACAGGCCTCTACCTGACGGGTCATGCATGAGAGGCCCCCCTGTCCTGGCAGAGGTGAGCTTCTCCAGGGAAGAGGCCCCGAAGGGAAGGGGCCACAGGGCCCCTGAAGCTCTCAAATCAAAGCAGTTGCCCAGAAATGTTCCCTTTGATGGGAGGCCTTAAATCTCCCAGGGAAGAAAGTCAAATGTTTAAACAAGTGGAAAACAGATGTCTTCTGGTAGGAACACATCAACTCCCCTGGGGACATTAAGGCTGGGTTTCCCACTGAGCACCTAACCTTGCCTCTTGCATCAAAAGTTCTGAATAATACCTGCAAAGGATCAGCACTACCAGAAAGTTGCTGGAAAAGTCAAGGTTGGCTTCTGGGCCTGTCTTCCCGTCAGAGCCCCTCTCGCGTGCGGGGAGCGGGCCTCACCTGGCTCATAGTGGCTTTCAGCATCTCCAGGAGCAGCAGGGCGCCTTCAGAGCACAGCCCGGCCCGGAGGACTTCTTCCCGGTGGTGCTTATGCAGGAGCCACTGAAGCATGGCATCCAGGCTGTCCTGAAAGAGGAGGCCAGGGCTGCAGGAGACCTGGCTGCACACCTGGGCCCTCCCTCCAGTATGCCGTGCTTCTTCGGGGCCCAGGGAGAAAGACGGAACGCCACAGTAGCAGCCCAGGCGGCTGGGCCATTAGAGGGACTTCAGCCACTGGTGGAGCCACGGGAAACACACGGGTCTAAGACAGGCTGAGGACCCACCAGCAACAGGCATCGGCTCTGACACAATACTCAATCAGCAATGCGCACTCTCCCAATCAACTTTCATGAACTTTTGTCAGTGAGATTGCAGAAAACACGTCAAATTCAAAGGCCTTCGGGCAAGTGCAGGCAGAGAGAGCATGGGGTTGACAAGCAGGACGATCTGACTTTGCTTCTTTACAAGCTGGGCTTATGCAAGCTCTTTAGCCTCTTGGAAGTTCAGTCTCCTTCTCTGTGAACTGAAACTTCCGTTACCTGCCCCATGGGATTGTTATAAATATCAAGTGAAATAAACTATGTGAAACATCTGTCAGAGGTCCTGACCTTCAGCAAATGTTTGTTTCCTGAGCCTCAGTATAGAAAAAACACACACACAATTTCGATGAATTTATCAGAGTATGTGAAGAACTTGATTCTGAAGTGTGATCTGTAATACTATTAACATACATCAAGATTGAGATAAGCCAAATATAAGGATATGTGAGAGGTGAATTTTTCAGTCCTCAGCAAAACCGCGCCCCTTCAATGATGTCTATACAGTGCAGTTTAACTCAAGTCTGTCAAGACCAAGAAACAATTTCTGGGTCTGTTTATCAGGTGCTCAGGAGGCTGGGTCTGTAACTGATTTGCTCAGCAGCCATAAATGCGTTGGTGCCATACAAGGTGAGGGTGTGATGTGGCCTGAGAGAGAAAGGTTCCTGCTGTCTAGGAGGTCTCAGCCCGAGGTGGCATCTGAGTGGAGAACTGACGGAAGATAGCTTTCCAGGAAGGTGAGATGGGAGAGGGCTCCCTAAAGGCCCAGGGCAGGCAAGCGCAAAGCAGGTGGTCTTACTGGGGAGGTGACTCAAGGATCACAGCACAAAGGGCGAATAAGAAAGGCAGATGGGCTGGGAGACAGGTGAGATCCCAGTCATGGAGGGCTTGATGCTGCCCGGGGACTCCAAACCTGAACCCACAGCAACAGGAGCCAACGAAACCTCGGATTTGGTGCAAGTCGGCGAGCTAGCGAGTGAGAAGCTAGTGAGAAGGCAGCCTCAGTGAGTGGAGACTCCTCTTTGGAGGAGGAACGGGAGAATGATAAACAGGACAGCAGCTGGTCAAGAGTGTGAGCCAAGGGGGCGGCTTCTGGTTTTAGGTGGGACATAATTTATCATACTTATGGTCAATGAAGAAAGGATCAGTAGAAAAGGAGATGCTGAAAATATAGACAAAAGATAATAAGGCATGCAGTCACTTGGGAAAGGCGTGGAAGGAACACAGTTCAGCCTTAAAAAGGCGACCTTTGCCAGCGACAGTGACAGAAGGTGATAAAGATGGTCTTGGAATACACAAGTGATGGAAGGTGGAGCCCTGAGGCAATGCTCCTTCCCGGGGGCCTCCATGCTTCCGTGATGTAAGTCATCTGAGCAGAGGGTGCCTGTGGGCCAGAAGGCTCAGGGCATGTAAGGTTCACACTAGGATGCGGGGAGAGCAGGGGCGTTACTAAGGCACAGGGACATGTTTCTTTGAAGGTGACAGGATGAGGCTCGCTGCCTGCGGTGGCAGCAATCCAGCCTCCCCACGTTGCCCCACCATCGTGTGATTTGTCTACCCAGAAGGAGAAAAACTTACAAGTGGAACTGATAGAAACAGAGATCTGCTGGGAGGGACGAGGGAGGCGGAGGCTGAGGAAGTCAAGGCTAACTGAAGTGCAAGCAAGAAGGTGGGGCTGCCCGGGAAGGAAGCGGGTCAGGATGGAAGCTGGGAGGCATGGAGGAAGCTGAGAGTCTTGGGGGATACAGACATCAGAAACCCAAGTGTGCCACTCCATCCTGAGAGGCCCTGGGGCCTACCTTGGGCCCGTCCGTCAGCTCCGTGAGTGGCGTCTGCAGGAAGAAGGTGGACACGGCGAGGTAGACTTCTGGAATATGAACGTGGTGGGCCAAAAAGTCACTCAAGACTCGGAACCCAGGAAGCAGGCAGGGGCTCTGGTCAGGCGCTGGAGGATGGCTCTTCAGGTTATCTATCGATCAGGGAGAAGGGCACACAGTCCAGCTGAGAACAACTGTTTCTGGTCAACATGGGGATTGGGCACAGGAAGGAATTCCCTCCCGCCAACCCATCCTACAGACATGCCAGATGGAAATACGTCATACATATAGAGCATAAGAATGGGCTCAAAAAGCACTTCTTTTCCTATTTCTGATGTGCTCATTCATTCATTCAAACACAGATGTTTATCTGGTGCCTACCACCTCTTTGCATAGGCAATAAGAATGTAATGTTCTGATAAAATATACAGAACCCCAGGCCTTCATCAACTACTTACAATGTGGTGGGAGGAACAGACATTACAGAATTAAATACCTAAATAAAAATATGCTGGTGAACTATGGTTAAACCCCCTCCCCCCAAAAGAAAGAAAGAAAGAAAGTGTAACAGGGGTACTCTAATTGACATGGGACCTTCCTCTCCTGGAGGAAGTGACATAAAATCGAGACCTAAAGGAGAATCCACATCAGCCCAGAGAGCCGTGCTGGTGTTGAGGGTTGGGGAAGCACCTCTGCAAGGAGGAGAGAGTTAAGGAGACTTTGAGGAGTGGAAAGAAGTCCCCAGCATCTGAAGAGCAGTGAGGCCGTGTGAGGAGGAGTCTGAAAAAGGAAGTCGGAGGTTGGGGAGGGGTCAAGGTCAAGGTGACGCTACAGCAGGCCATGTGAAGGCGCCTTAGTCCTGGCAGGTCCTCATCCACAGGACCCTGTCTCCTGGAGAGGACCGCACACTCACCCATCATGATGTCCACGCCCTCGGAGCTGCGCTCCACCCAGGAGCCTGCAGGCAGGCCGTCTTTAAATCGCCCTCGGAGGGAGGGGCTTGACAGAAAGTGCAGCAGCAGCTTCAAGCCCAGCACCACCGTGCTGGGGTGCACGTGGGCCTGCACGAAGAGCAGGAACCAGTCGGACCCCAGGCTCAGAAACATCTCTTCCTTTGTCCTGGGTGGGGAGGGGGGCCAATAAACGCTATAACTTATCTCTCAGTCCATGAGCAAATGACACATCCAGAAAATACAAATAACACCCAGCTTCATTAGTCACCTAGAAGAGGCAGGCTAAGGTTAACATCTGGGCATCACTCAGCAAAGTGTAGAGTACATTTTAAAAGACTGATAGTGTTGGCAAGGCTGCTGTCAAAGAGGTGAATTTGCCTATTAATGGTGGAAGCATAAGCTGGCCAAAGCTTCTGAAAGTAACTGGAAACCATGTACCAAATGATAACGCCCTGCTCACTAATATTCCTACTTACACAGTGTCTGGCCACCCGCTAATTACATCAATGTAGTCACATAAAGCACATCATGGTTACTCTTTTAAAATACACTGTTCAGAATTAATCTTAATGGAATAGCTCCATATTTATGCCTCTTTATTGGTTTAGATCAAAAAAAGGTTTAACTGTCACCTTCAATAATGAACTTGAAAATGATGTGTCTAGAGAATATAGACTTGCTAGAGGGAAGTGGAGGACAGAGAGACGGGAGCCGATGCTCAGGGGCAATTGTTCAGCAAAACCTGAGGCTCCTGAGAGCCAGGAAAGGGTCCATCCCGGCTGGGCAGCAGGCTCAGCACTAGCTGCGAGATTAGGCGAGGTGAGGGCATGGCCACCAAAACTAGGAGTCAAGAGATGGTCCTCTCTGTCTGCCACGACTTCATTTAGTGATTGGATGAGCTCTGATCATCTTCCCTCATTATGATAATGAAAAGGATGTTAGAGGTGACTGTGGTGGTGGTGATGGTGAGCGTGGTTAGCTGTTAGGGTTTATATAGTATCCCAGGCACCATCCTCTGGGTTATCCATCTATTAATTTCTATCTATGGCTGCTACTATTTTTATCTTCACAAAGATGAGTGGAAGAGAGACACAGAGGGCTAAGGTCACCTCCCTAAGGTCCCCGAGGACAGAGCTGAGCCCAGGAGGTGAGGTATCAGAGCCCAAGTGCTTAAGCACTACATTACATTCCTTTTCAAAAAGGTGAAAAGGCAGAGACTAGCTCATCTCCCTGTGTCAGGAAGATCCTCCAGAGGAGGGCATGGCAGCCCACTCCAGCATTCTTGCCTGGAGAAGCCCACGGACAGAGCAGCCTGGGAGGCTGCCGTCCATCGGATCACACAGAGTCGGACACAACTGAAGCGACTCAGCACGCATGCAGCTCACCTCCAAAGCATCTTCCAGCTCTGCCGTGCAGTGATTCTAGAAATCCACTATGTACAAGGCTAATTTACGGAGGGGTAACTCCCCACCCCGATGCCTCCCTGCCCAAACCACACACACACTGACAGTTCAGCTTAGTGAGAGCAGGATCTGGACTGACTTTTTCAGCATGGCATTCTGGGAAGGAGGAACAGTGTCTGGCACACAGTAGGTACTCAACAAATAGCTATTGAATTAGTGACCCCAGAGCCGAGATCAAGCAGACAGTCCAAGAGAGTTAATGGAATTTTATGACTGCCTGTTGTTTTGAAAGTTAACTGAAGGCAGATACTTCTTTTTCCAACTTGGAAAAATAACTGAATGACTAATAGTAAACAGCAGAAGAATTTGGCAAGCCTTTTCCTTGATAGATGTTATTTAGGCTAACCATTTCTCCATGCTATTGTCTGCCAAGTATAGGACATCAAAATCAGTAATTATCACAACTGCCAAGACGATAACAATTACACTATGGCGATGGTGGCAAGAAGAGTTTATTGTAATGACACCAAATCTGCTTTGAGTCACTCATGCCCATTTAACATTTGCATCAGAATATCTTAGGGCAAGGTCTGCTTTATTGGGTGGAGAGAATATAATTTTCTTTCTGACTAGTGCAGAAAAGCAACTCAGAGATGCTAAACTTTTCATTAAGAAAAGGTTTTAATACTGCACCCTTTATGAAGCAGCCTTGTGGCAAATCACTCTTTCTGGAACTACTTACTCAGAGGACAGATGAAGCTGGGAAGAAGATATTACACTAAGCAGCATCTCCAACAACTGGTTTCTGAGCCAGATTGTCTTTCCAGATGTTTGGCTTCCAGCTACAAAAAAAAAGAAAATGCAGATTTGAGAGAAAACGGATGTAAAGAGACATAATATTTGCTACAGTAGGCAATCGTATTCACCAAATGCTTAGTTCTCCCAGGAGTTGAGACATGCTTGGGACTTGAAATTTTGGCTTTCAATTCTATATTTCCATTGAACGCTTTAAAAGAATTTCTGGAAATGTTTCTAAAGTTTCCTTTAACTAGAGATGTTTTCGATGTTCCCCTAGCCCACCCCCACAAATGATAGGGTAAAACTTTTCTTCCAGTAGAAAGAGTTTTAAATTATCATGGACTGTAACATTTCCTGAGCACCTACTATGTGCTGGGCATCATGCAAGGTGGTGGCAGCAGAGTGGTGAAGCCTATGGTGCTCAGTCTGGGTCCCTGCCCTAGTCTAGGGCTTTTGCATGTCTATGCTGCGCTAGAAAATAGAGCTTGAACTGCAGCGACAGGTATGTGGATCCAATGGGAGAAGAAACATTACTTCTGAAGTGTTACTATGATCTTGAAAGACATAGAAATACTGTCTTTGCAGATATGTAGCTAGATAAAAGTTTTAGAATGGAGTCCCCATGAGAGGGAGGGTTGAGTACATAGTATGCTGCTGCTGCTGCTGCTGCTAAGTCGCTTCAGTTGTGTCGACTCTGTGCGACCCCATAGACGGCAGCCCACCAGGCTCCCTCGTCCCTGGGATTCTCCAGGCAAGAACACTGGAGTGGGTTGCCATTTCCTTCTCCAATGCATGAAAGTGAAAGTTGAAAGTGAAGTCGCTCAGTTGTGTCTGACTCTTCACGACCCCATGGACTGCAGCCCACCAGGCTCCTCTGTCCACGGATTTTCCAGGCAAGAGTGCTGGAGTGGGTGCCATTGCCTTCTCCGGAGTACATAGTATACTGTTAGCTAATTGTCCACTCATTCAGCCCCTTGGTTGGCCATTTATTTTGCCACCAGTTCAGGGCACACAGCATGCTGTAGAGGCATAGCTGATAAAGCAGCTTGGAGAAACGGAGTCAGAGCGCCCTCTCTCTGGATTCTGGCCCCTTCTCTCTTTAAGGTCGTAGTCTCTGAGTCTCCGTTTTCTCATCTGCAAAATGGGAATAGCAATTCCTACTTTCCAGGCTTGATCTAAGGATAAGAGCTAGTTTATCTGGATTGAGTGACAGCCAAGAGAATCTTTTGTGATGAGAGTGTTCTCTCTCTGCCCCGTCTAATGCAGTAACCACTTGCTACATGGTTATGCAGCACTTGGCACTGAATTTTTAGTCACTAGTGTGGCTGAGGAACTGAATTTTTAGTCGCATTTCGCATTTCAATAAGTTTAATGTAAATGGCTACACGTGGTTAGAGGCTCCCATTAAAAAAAGGTTTAACTGTCACCTTCAATAATGAACTTGAAAATGATGTGTCTAGAGAATACAGACTTGCTAGAGGGAAGTGGAGGACAGAGAGAAGGGAGCCGATGCTCAGGGGCAATTGTTCAGCAAAACCTGAGGCTCCTGAGAGCCAGGAAAGGGTCCATCCCGGCTGGGCAGCAGGCTCAGCACTAGCTGCGAGATTAGGCGAGGTGAGGGCATGGCCACCAAAACTAGGAGTCAAGAGATGGTCCTCTCTGTCTGCCACGACTTCATTTAGTGATTGGATGAGCTCTGATCATCTTCCCTCATTATGATAATGAAAAGGATGTTAGAGGTGACTGTGGTGGTGGTGATGGTGAGCGTGGTTAGCTGTTAGGGTTTATATAGTATCCCAGGCACCATCCTCTGGGTTATCCATCTATTAATTTCTATCTATGGCTGCTACTATTTTTATCTTCACAAAGATGAGTGGAAGAGAGACACAGAGGGCTAAGGTCACCTCCCTAAGGTCCCCGAGGACAGAGCTGAGCCCAGGAGGTGAGGTATCAGAGCCCAAGTGCTTAAGCACTACATTACATTCCTTTTCAAAAAGGTGAAAAGGCAGAGACTAGCTCATCTCCCTGTGTCAGGAAGATCCTCCGGAGGAGGGCATGGCAGCCCACTCCAGCATTCTTGCCTGGAGAAGCCCATGGACAGAGCAGCCTGGGAGGCTGCCGTCCATCGGATCGCACAGAGTCGGACACAACTGAAGCGACTCAGCACGCATGCAGCTCACCTCCAAAGCATCTTCCAGCTCTGCCGTGCAGTGATTCTAGAAATCCACTATGTACAAGGCTAATTTACGGAGGGGTAACTCCCCACCCCGATGCCTCCCTGCCCAAACCACACACACACTGACAGTTCAGCTTAGTGAGAGCAGGATCTGGACTGACTTTTTCAGCATGGCATTCTGGGAAGGAGGAACAGTGTCTGGCACACAGTAGGTACTCAACAAATAGCTATTGAATTAGTGACCCCAGAGCCGAGATCAAGCAGACAGTCCAAGAGAGTTAATGGAATTTTATGACTGCCTGTTGTTTTGAAAGTTAACTGAAGGCAGATACTTCTTTTTCCAACTTGGAAAAATAACTGAATGACTAATAGTAAACAGCAGAAGAATTTGGCAAGCCTTTTCCTTGATAGATGTTATTTAGGCTAACCATTTCTCCATGCTATTGTCTGCCAAGTATAGGACATCAAAATCAGTAATTATCACAACTGCCAAGACGATAACAATTACACATGGCGATGGTGGCAAGAAGAGTTTATTGTAATGACACCAAATCTGCTTTGAGTCACTCATGCCCATTTAACATTTGCATCAGAATATCTTAGGGCAAGGTCTGCTTTATTGGGTGGAGAGAATATAATTTTCTTTCTGACTAGTGCAGAAAAGCAACTCAGAGATGCTAAACTTTTCATTAAGAAAAGGTTTTAATACTGCACACTTTATGAAGCAGCCTTGTGGCAAATCACTCTTTCTGGAACTACTTACTCAGAGGACAGATGAAGCTGGGAAGAAGATATTACACTAAGCAGCATCTCCAACAACTGGTTTCTGAGCCAGATTGTCTTTCCAGATGTTTGGCTTCCAGCTACAAAAAAAAAGAAAATGCAGATTTGAGAGAAAACGGATGTAAAGAGACATAATATTTGCTACAGTAGGCAATCGTATTCACCAAATGCTTAGTTCTCCCAGGAGTTGAGACATGCTTGGGACTTGAAATTTTGGCTTTCAATTCTATATTTCCATTGAACGCTTTAAAAGAATTTCTGGAAATGTTTCTAAAGTTTCCTTTAACTAGAGATGTTTTCGATGTTCCCCTAGCCCACCCCCACAAATGATAGGGTCAAACTTTTCTTCCAGTAGAAAGAGTTTTAAATTATCACGGACTGTAACATTTCCTGAGCACCTACTATGTGCTGGGCATCATGCAAGGTGGTGGCAGCAGAGTGGTGAAGCCTATGGTGCTCAGTCTGGGTCCCTGCCCTAGTCTAGGGCTTTTGCATGTCTATGCTGCGCTAGAAAATAGAGCTTGAACTGCAGCGACAGGTATGTGGATCCAATGGGAGAAGAAACATTACTTCTGAAGTGTTACTATGATCTTGAAAGACATAGAAATACTGTCTTTGCAGATATGTAGCTAGATAAAAGTTTTAGAATGGAGTCCCCATGAGAGGGAGGGTTGAGTACATAGTATGCTGCTGCTGCTGCTGCTGCTAAGTCGCTTCAGTTGTGTCGACTCTGTGCGACCCCATAGACGGCAGCCCACCAGGCTCCCTCGTCCCTGGGATTCTCCAGGCAAGAACACTGGAGTGGGTTGCCATTTCCTTCTCCAATGCATGAAAGTGAAAGTTGAAAGTGAAGTCGCTCAGTTGTGTCTGACTCTTCACGACCCCATGGACTGCAGCCCACCAGGCTCCTCTGTCCACGGATTTTCCAGGCAAGAGTGCTGGAGTGGGTGCCATTGCCTTCTCCGGAGTACATAGTATACTGTTAGCTAATTGTCCACTCATTCAGCCCCTTGGTTGGCCATTTATTTTGCCACCAGTTCAGGGCACACAGCATGCTGTAGAGGCATAGCTGATAAAGCAGCTTGGAGAAACGGAGTCAGAGCGCCCTCTCTCTGGATTCTGGCCCCTTCTCTCTTTAAGGTCGTAGTCTCTGAGTCTCCGTTTTCTCATCTGCAAAATGGGAATAGCAATTCCTACTTTCCAGGCTTGATCTAAGGATAAGAGCTAGTTTATCTGGATTGAGTGACAGCCAAGAGAATCTTTTGTGATGAGAGTGTTCTCTCTCTGCCCCGTCTAATGCAGTAACCACTTGCTACATGGTTATGCAGCACTTGGCACTGAATTTTTAGTCACTAGTGTGGCTGAGGAACTGAATTTTTAGTCGCATTTCGCATTTCAATAAGTTTAATGTAAATGGCTACACGTGGTTAGAGGCTCCCATGCCGGACAGAGGAGGCGCAGGAGAAAGTGGTCAGTAACGGTCCCCTTCACGTCTGCCCCCAGGCAGCGGGAATTCAGAACCTGATGCAGGTGCTGTTCTGAATCTGGTTGAGGAGCGAGAGACTCAAAGAAACAAATCACAAGCCTTTGCATGAGAGTAAGCACAAGGACTCCAGCAGCCTAGAGAAGGTGACCTAGTCTGCCCTGTGGGACTGGGAATGGCTGGCCTGGTGGGGTGAGGTGGGGCGGGTGGGGCAGCGGAGGTGACCCTGCAGAGGGGCCAGCAGGGCTGAGCACGGGTGGATGGAAGACCGTCACACGCTGGAATGTGTCAGCGCTGCAGAGCACTGAAGCTCAGTCTCGCCAAGGGAGTGAGGCAGGGGCTGGGGCGAGAAGGCGCCCGCCTGCTGACCTCCAGGGAGCTGCTGTCCTGCAGGACTTGGAAGGCATTCCAGGTTGTGCAGGAAGAACACACAATTTGTTTTTATCTGTGGCTCTAATCATACAGCTGTGGCCTCCCGTATGGCACCTGGGAACAGCAAGTCGGTTTTCTGTGGGCGCCTCCCCCTCCCTTCCCGCAGCCTTGCCCTCAAACCAGTCCCATGGCACATGCTGCCAGGGCCGTTGTGGGCGTCGCCCCGCAGCCGTCAGACTGGCTCCTGGGAAAGGTCTTCTTACCGGGCAGGGAAGGGTCCGGGGCTCTGTCCACACAGATCTGTTTCTCATTCACCGACGAAGGCTTGAGGGTGTACACCAGAAACAGCCCAATTCTGAAGGCAGAAAGAGAACAGGCTCAACTGTGGGCTTGGCCCGTGTCTCCTGAGCACCCATAAAGGCTTTCTACACAGAATCACCCAAATGCGCCTCAAGGGAGGACTTGAGGGGCAATCGTGTCACTGTGTGATCAGTGAGATCTTTCCAGAGGCTTCTCTGATCCGTCAGGATGTATCAGAGAAGCGGACTCCGGCTCTGCCAGGTCAATAGGACAGACATGGCTGAGAACACAACAGCTGAAATGTCCCATCAGCTGCGAAGTCTGCAGAAGGCCGGTGTGTTGGGCCACTGGCTGTGAGGACGGCTGGGCACATGGAAATCCTGCAGTTCTTGGTAGGTGTGTCTGAGCACCAGGGAGCAGTGAGCCCACAGCCTTGAGGAGGAGTCTAGGGGACCCACCCCTTTTTTCAAGCCATGAACAGAGAAAATGCTTCTAGGGGGTTCCAGGGAAATAGAGCCCGCTGCTGCATTGAAGGGCAGTGCTGCTGGGCTGAGTGGTGAGGAGAGAGCTGGGGTCTATGCTCCCTCAGGAGGCAGCCCTGAGGCTCTGCCCTCTGCCCTGGAAGCTGGCGCAATACCTGAGCATGTCCTGGAGGCTGAAGTGGCCCCTCAGCTGAGAGCCCAGGATGTCAATGATGGTGGACATCTTGGAGGGGGTGAGGCCCGGCTCGTTGAAGAGGAAGACAAGCTTGGGAATAAGCTGTGCCTGGTGAGCAACTTCAGCATTCCGGGGTCCTTCCCTGGCGAGACCAGGAGAGAGGCAGTAAAAGCTTTTACTGGAATGGACCAAATTTGCTGTGTTTCTGCTAAAAAGGTTCCACAGTCTGGGTCTGCTCCGTGGCTCTCTGACTCTCATGCCCTCCTGGCAACTCGTCAAAAGGCTGCCAGACACCCATCGAATGTATGTCTGCCCAGTGCCCCAGTCGCTCGGGGATGAGCCTCCCATGCCCTTCCACCCCCACCGGAAACTGCCTTCAAAGACAACCACCACTTATCGACTTTTAAATTCCAAGCCTCAGGGAAAACTAATGCTGGTCTCAAAAACCACCGAACAAAGAGGGCAGCCTGGAGCAGGACCACGGAGCATTTCCCAACAGCCGGCTCGCGGGCCTCGGCCAGCCCGTCAGCCTGTGTGCCTTCCTGCTCGCCCCAAACCACAAAGTGGATGAACGTGCAGTTGAGAGTCAAAGGGGAGAGAGACGGGATTCAAGCCTCCGCACCCCCTCCTCAGGATAATCGCAAATACAATTTCCTGTAAATTCTACTCCCTCAAAGAAAACAGCTCCCGGGGTGCATGTCCGTCTCTTAGAAAACAGGTACAGAAAGACAGTGGAAAGGGGGAGAGAAAAGAAATTGGAGGCGAATAAATGTGGACGATCGCTCCTTCCTGAGCTGCCTTCCAGCACTGCTGTGTTGAATTCTGCCGAGCCCCACATTCCTGATACACAGAAGAGGTGGAACCAGCCAGTTCTGTGTGGGGCCTGCACGCGCGGGTTCAGTGGGAAGATGTGCATTCGGCACCTGTGAGCCCCATGTCCTCTGGCTCTCATCACAGCACTGAGCGGCCTGCTTTCTCCACTCCTTCTCCACAGGGCCGTGTCTTGTCCTTCCCTGAACCTCCAGCACCAAGAAGTGGTATGGAATGGAGAGGGTTATAACAGCTAGTCAGTCATGAGTGGGTGAAGGAAAGGGTGGTTGTAAACACCTTCAGCCGCTAAGGCGCGGATGATCGCTAGAACAGCGGATCTGTGAGGAGTCGGGAGGAGGTGGATGTGAACAGCCTGCTGTGCAAGGAAGGAGCGGGGTTGATAGACTGGCTTCCCTGCCTCCCTTCTCCCTTATTCTGATCACAATCCCTGGTTTTCTTTGGGACTTACCTCTTGCTAACTCCCCTCCACCTGCTCCAGAGGGCAAGGGATGTTCCTGGCCTGGCCACATGGCTAAGACGGCCCGTGAGACTCTATCCTACCGCTAGGAGTACTGAGTGAAGAAGAAGCCCTGTCTGCTGACTGTGCAGAGCCGCGGACCCTCTGCGAAGCTGCCCAGCCAGAATGAAGCCAGCTTGGAAGGAAGCACAGACAAGACCAGGGACAGGTCTCAGACAAAGTAACACTAGCATCGTCCAGACAGTATGTGAAGATCTGCCTCTGTCCACTGTAGGAGCCAATTAATGTCCCCTTTCTCTGCTTTCCTTTTCACCCTCTGTTTCTTCCTTCTTTAAGTTGGTTTGAGCTCTGTTTCAGCCATTTGCTATCAAAAGAGCCTTGACTAATTCAAAAAGTAACAATGTGACGGTGTTTGGAGACAGGCCTTGGAGAGATGCTTGGGTTATGATTCCATAATCAGTGCCCTTATAAAAGAGACTTCAGAGAGCTCCCTTACCCCTCTGCTGCTGGAGGCTGTAGTGAGAAGATGGCCAACTGTGAACCTGGAAGCAGGTCCCTACCAGACGCTGGATCTGCCAGAGCCTGAGCTTAGATTTCCAGCCCCCTAAACTGCGAGAAATAAACTTCTGTGGCTTGTCAGTCCCCTAGTCTATGGCCTCCACTGGACCAACCTAGACGATATTAAAAAGCAGAGTCACTACTCTAATTCAAAAAGTAACAATGTGACGGTGTTTGGAGACAGGCCTTGGAGAGATGCTTGGGTTATGATTCCATAATCAGTGCCCTTATAAAAGAGACTTCAGAGAGCTCCCTTACCCCTCTGCTGCTGGAGGCTGTAGTGAGAAGATGGCCAACTGTGAACCTGGAAGCAGGTCCCTACCAGACGCTGGATCTGCCAGAGCCTGAGCTTAGATTTCCAGCCCCCCAAACTGCGAGAAATAAACTTCTGTGGCTTGTCAGTCCCCTAGTCTATGGCCTCCACTGGACCAACCTAGACGCATATTAAAAAGCAGAGTCACTACTTTGCCAACAAAGACACATCTAGTCAAAGCTATGGCTTTTCCAGTGGTCATGTATGGATGTGAGAGCTGGACCGTGAAGAAAGCTGAGTGCTGAAGAATTGATGCTTTTGAACTGTGGGGTTGGAGAAGACTCTTGAGAGTTCTTTGGACTGCAAGGAGATCCAACCAGTCCATTCTAAAGGAGATCAGCCCTGGATGTTCATTGGAAGGACTGATGCTGAAGCTGAAGCTCCAGTACTTGGGCCAGATGATGTGAAGAACTGACTCATTAGAGAAGACCCTGATGCTGGGAAAGACTGAAGGCAGGAGGAGAAGGGGACGACAGAGAATGAGATGGTTGGATGGTATCACTGACTCAATGGACATGAGTTTGAGCAAGCTCCAGGAATTGGTGATGGACAGGGACGCCTGGTGTGCTGCAGTCCATGGGGTCACAAAGAGTCAGACATGACTGAATAACTGAACTGAACTGAATTAGCCTATGGAATTTTTTGTTATAGCAGCTGAATAGACTAAGACAGACATGCTGCCCCTGGGGACCTCATGCTCTGGGAACGGGAGAAGTCCATAGTTACTGAGCAGCTGGCTGTCCTGTCCTACCTCCTGTTCCTGGCAGGAAACGTTAGCTGTAACCCCCAGGCTGCCAGAGCCCAGCCTACCTTGTTGACTGAAGGATTTCCACTAGATGGGAAAAGAGAGCGCGCTCCAAATTGTCGGCAGCATTCGTCCAGAGCTGGAAGACAGAACACAGTGAAATCAAGGATGTGAAGGGAAGGGCTGCCAGGCAGGTGAGCTGGTGAGGTGCTGGGCATGGTCTTCTTTGGCTTGGAATCACTAACACTGCTTACCAGCTCCAGGATCATACCAGTTCTCCTGACCGCTGGAAAATATAGAGGGCACCACGCCCAGGAGAAACTGCAAACACCATTCCTGTCTTTCCCATCTCTGCTGCTGTCTGGAGCTTTGCTGTGGATCCGGATTCAAACCAAGGACGCCTGCACTCCCCATCTTCATGCGTCTCACCCTGGGCCTCTCAGCCTGTGCATCAACACACCAAATGCATCTCCTTCTCATTGGATCCTGCTACGCAAGGCGAATACCAGTGTTCCCAGATCAGAGAGGAGAAACTAGAGGGTAAGACAGACCTTTGAGAGACAGCTCCCTTATCACCAACAAGTCACTGAACTGGAATTAGGAGCTGAGTCTCACGTCTCAGGTTTTACACTGCAGCAACTATGCAAAGAGTCGCAAAAAAAAAAAAAAGGAACTGCAAAGAGTCGGACACGACTGAGCAACTGAACTGAACTGATCTGAACTATGCATTCAGCTTGTATGTGCAATTTCTTCAGGTCCCTTATCTTTAGAACCCGTAGGTCCTATGCAACAGAATTGTGAATGACACACACTTGTGAAATGCACTGTGATTCTGAGAGTGAAGTTTATCACTCGGGTTATTTTCTTTATTGTAAACAAAACGCAGTTGCTCCCCATTCTTCTGGGGCAAAGGTGATAGCGTGCCCTCATTCTTATTTCTATTAATACTTCCCTTTAGAGAGTTTTATTATTCTCCTCTAAATGATGATATTTCCTAAGTCCCAGAATCTAGAAAGTTCAGATGTGGGAGTTTACGAGTGTACTCTTAGAGCAGCAAAAAGAGCTCACACTTGCAAATGGTACCATTTGCTGGAGGCAAGAAGCATCGCACGAAGTCCTAAAACCAAATCATTATCTGCATTTAGTAGATAAGAACAGTGAGGCTCAGAGAGACTGAGTACCTTGTCTGGCGCCCACGGTTTCTAACTGGCAGAGACTGGCTTCCCAGCCTGGTCTCTCTGACCATGGAGCCCCCTCTCTTTCCTCGTTGCTGTGTTCCCCCACAGGCCTCTCCTGCAGGTAGTGACTCAGAGGGTCGATAATCAACCTCACTTGAGCCAAGCAAGTAGTTATGGCCCCATCCATTTACTTTCGGGGGAAAGCGGAACAACCTCAGTGGCCGTAAGTTTATTATGAAGGCAGAGGCTGACCCTCCCCAGTCCCCAAGGCTCAGCATCGTAACCGCCATGTAGTGACCCCTTAATAAGGATCCACTCCCCTTTTTAAAAGAGTGAATACAACGTAAGCCAAAATAAGACAAGTGGAACACTCTTAAGCCCAAATCAGCCTGACACATTTCCAGCCCCCGAAAGCACAGTCACTGCCCGCTATACACAGAGGTAGAGCAGCTGTCATTTGAGAGAGTTGGTGTCGATAAATGTGGCTCCCGGGAAGGTAGAGGTAACCAGACACGGCACCCCAACGTACTCAAGAGGATGCCAAGAGCTTTGCATCCTTGAATTCAGGCATTCATTCATGAGGGCAGTCACTGAATAAATGATACATCAGGCTCCGTGTAGGGAACTGGGGGAGCTGAGAGAGTAAGACAGACACCTTGAAACGTACACCTCCCCTTGTCTTCTGCTCCAGAGCTTTAGAAAAATACAAGTTGTCCCAGCACACTTGAGGCCACCCAGCTCTTTTAGAAATTATTTTACATAATACCAACTGTCTGGATTTTGGAAAAATGCATACTTTTGGTTGTTATTCCGTGTCACATAACCCCTGTACCAAAGACTGTATTAAGATGTCTGTATTAAATTAGCTTGAATTTCAAATGAATCATGTGTCAAATTCTGCTTTCTCCCCACCCCTAGGACGACCTCACTCTCAGAAAGGGGTGGCCTTTTCTGAAGCCACAGGCCTAAAGCATGCGTGACTTCAACTTCCTGTCCCTTTCAGCTTCTCAATGTCCTGCCCCACCCTGCCGCAAACCAGTCATCAAAGATCTGCCCCTTCCACTGTAAACTACTCTCTGCTCCCCAAACCTTCCCTCTCCTCAGAGGATTTGTCCCATCAACAGCTGATTCTTATGCTGGTATTTTCAATGCACCCTTTCCACTGCTCCAGTCTCCTAAGTTCTGAAACACGTTTTTTCTCTTCTTCAAAAACCCACTGACTGTCTCCTTCCAGCCTCCTCCCCACTCTTCACCTCACACCCAACTCCACCATTTACTCTTCCCTGGGCCTGTCAGTGACCTCCAAACACAACAGACACATCCCTGCCCTGACTTCACTTGGTGTAGCCAGCTCTGGAAAATCCTTCTTCTTTTAAAAATTCTCTCCTCTCAATCTTTTAAAAATGTTATGTCATTTCATTGGTTTATTGTGGATTTTTTAAGCATCTTTTCTGCTTGTTTTTATTAGTTGCCTATTTTCTTAACCCCAGTGTGAAATGCACTAGCTCAGCTGAGGGGCTAGTTTATTCAGGGAGGGGACGGGTGGTGCCCACGGTGGTTCCAGGAACAGGCAGTGGGGGCCCGATGGGCTCCTGTGTGAGTAATTCCTGGGCTGGGCTGGTGGCAGTGACATAGAGGAGCCAAGATGCCTGAGCATGGCCAAGGCATTTTAGAAGGGGCGGCAGTGTGGTCAAGGCAGGCGGACTTGTCTACCAGGGTTTGGGGGCAGGAGGAGAAGGGGACGACAGAGGATGAGATGGCTGGATGGCATCACCAACTCAATGGACATGAGTTTGAGTGAACTCTGGGTGTTGGTGATGGACAAGGAGGCCTGGCATGCTGTGATTCATGGGGTCGCAGAGTTGGACATGACTGAGCGACTGAACTGAACTGAACTGAAGGCTGTTCTGCATAGTTGCTTCCTGCTCTGCACTGGGAGCCCATATCCCAGGTCTGGTTGACGTCCCCAACAATCCTTGCATCAATCTCCAGATCCAGGAGGAGAAGGGGATGACACAGGATGAGATGTTTGGATGGCATCACTGACTCAATGGAAGTGAGTTTGAGCAAAGCTCCAGGGGATGGTGAAGGACAGGGAAGCCTCGAGTGCTGCGGTCCATGGGGTTGCAAAGTCACCTTTACCTGCAGTAACATCACTGCAGGTGCCCCAAGCCACTTGCTCTCAAATGCCTGTGGTCGTTCTCATCCCCACACGTGAACAAACGGCATCTGCTCCACTTGGAACATTCCCCCACTGAATATGTTCTGCCACACTCAGCCCCAGAGCCCTAATTCATAAGCTGAGCTGACTGTCCCCTCTTCACACTCCCCAGAGGCCCTATCCCCACTCACTGGCACCCAGCACATTGTAGCACCAACTACGTCCCATCCCGGGCCCAGATGGCTATGCGTGGGAGCTGTGTCCTGGTTATCTCCATGCCTCCAGAACACACCAGCGTGTGTCCATCACTCAGTAAGTGATGCTTTGTGAAGGGATCTGCCCAAAGGTCTGCCCGATGCTCCTCACTCAGCCCTCGGGATCTCTCACTCATTCCTTTCCAGGAGCATGTCTAAACAGCAAAGCATCAGTCCAAGGAACTGGTATGCTTCAATATCCTCTTATGTATGGAAGCCTACAGTTTTAAAATCTCTGCCCAGGTAGGAGCAGATTTGACTCCCACACCAGCCTGTGAGGGAGAGATGATGGTCTCCCTTTCACACAGGAGAAGACTCAGACTCAGAGAGGTCGAGAGACTTGTCTGAGGCCACACAGCCTATTGGTGGTAGAGTGAATTATAAAGCAGGGCCTCTGAGCTCCAAGGCCTTTGTGGTTTTCTCTCTCAGGAAGCGGATCCCCTGGGTTTAGAGGAGGCTCCAGGTTTTCTGTATCTTTAGGGCTAGCGACCAACCTCCAGTTTACCTCGAAATTGCAGAGGATGTGCTGAAAGACACCCACGTTGGTGATGACAGAGGGCCCGAAGCCCAGTTCCGCAGTGCCAGCGATAGACAGGAGCAGCTGAAAGACGCGATGGTTCAGCAAAGAGGTCTTTCTCCTCAGGAGAAACGCCATTATCTGCAAAGGGCAAACACAAAGCAGTTCCCCAGCGAGTGCGGCCTCAGGGCTCGCCCCCTCCTCTGCCTGCTCCTGCCCGCACCTCTGGTCCGCCCAGCCTGGAAGCACTCTGCTCTCTGGGACGACCGCCTCCATCACCTTCTTCTCAGGAGGAAAACGTACCCCAGCTTCTGCAGCTGTCCCCACCAGTGTCCACCTCTCTGGGCCTCTGCGGCGTCAGCTCTCCCTGGGGGCCCCGGCTCCTTCCTGAATTTTCCACATTTCCGGAATGCCACTGTCTGCTGGCTTTCCCACCTTCCTGTGCTTTTCTCACTTTCCTCCACAGGGTCCTGCGTTCATGGCCCTCACACAGATGTAGCTGTATCACTAGGCAGCCACCATCTGCCCGCAGACCCAGTTCCGCCAGCTCCACTTCAGGCCGCCCCCGCCAGACGTGCCATTCTGCCATTCTGCCGCGCCAGGCCCTGGGAAACTGGCGGGGCCCAGGCCCTGGAGCCCCAGGGACCCACGCTCATCTCAGAGACTCACCAAGGGGATCTAACTTAGCCTCCTGTCTCTGTTGACCTCAGTAGCACGAAAGTCAGGCTGCCCTACCATCCACTTGTATCTGGATCCTCACCCACTTCACTGAGATTCTCAGCTCAGCTCATTCACAGCTCAGCTCCCCACTCCTGGGTCTGAAGTCCGTCCTTCTCCCCGTCCTCTCAGACACTCTCCAGTGTGTCATCGGGAAGTTCGCTTGTTGTTATGGGCTGGCTGTTCTTCCCAAACTCCCATCTGATGAAACCCTAGTCCCCAGTGTGATGGTATTTGGAGGCAGGTCTTTTGGGAAATAATTAGCATTGGATGAAGGTATGAGGGTGGAGCCCTCACAGATGGGATTAGAGTCACAGGAGAGCGTTCTTCCCCTCTCTACTCTGCCGTGTGAGGATACAGTGAGAAGCTGGCCTCTGCAATCCAGGGGGGGCCTCACTCAACCTGGCCACGCTGGCACCCTGACTGTGCACCGCCTCCAGAACTAGGAGAAAACTAATTTCTGTTGCTAATAAACCACCCAGTCTATGGTATTCTGTTATAGCGGCCCAAACTGAGACGATTTAGATCAGCAAATAGTTTCTTTTCAGTCTATTCCAGTCGCTTCTTTGGCAGATCTGGCCATTCCCCACTCCCCCACCAGGACATAATTAGAATGGCTGAAAGTTGCATGAGAAAAATCACTCAAGTTGACTGATTTCACTCTACATTAATAGTGTCAAATGTCAAATTGGTATTCAATTTGGCCTGGCAGTACAATTCTGCTGTTTTGTAAGCTGGCTTTCCCCATCCTACAGATGATGATCTCAACTCTTCTCCTCTCTCCACAACTTCCCACCACCACCACCCAACCCAGTATACAGCTGAGAGTTTAGAACCCAGACATGAGCACTCTCATCTCCTCACCAGCAGATCCACACACACACCTGCACTGCGTCCTTCCTCGAGCCGGGTTTCCACTCGCCCGCCCTCTGGAGCCCACCCCTCGGCTGCCCCCTGGGCTGACTCTTCTGTCCGAGCCTGCCCCGCATTTCTCCTTTCTGTCACTTTGCTCCTGATAAGCACGGCAACAGCTACATAGTGTGTGTGTTCAGCTGTTCAGTCATGTCCGACTCTGCCATCCCACGGACCGTAGCCCACCAGGCTCTTCTGTCCACGGGATTTTTCAGACAGGAATATTGGAGCAGGTTGCCATTTCCTCCTCCAAGGGACCTTCCTGACCCGAGAGAGAGCCTGAGTTTCCAGCGTCTTCCGCATTGCTGGTGGATTCTCTGCTGCTGAGCCACCAGGAAGAAGTACATATGCCTCATGCCAGATGAGTGTGATAGTAGGGAAGAGCAAGAAAAGGTACCGGAGATGGAGGAGGCAGGGTGAGGGCGAGGCGGGAGACAGGCCGCGGCCCAGCTGCGGTCAGTCCTTGACGTGACACCAGGCAGCTTTCTTCCAGGACCCTGATGTGGGTGCCCAAGAGACAAGCAGGCTCTTTCCTGCCCACACTGGGCCCAGAAGGAGCCTGCAGCTGTTACGCCCCAGTGACTGTGTCTAAACTCTGACCCTGGTTGCCGCCCTCCATGATTCCTTTCTGGGCTGCCTCTCAGCCAGGCAGGGCACTCCTGGAGGATGGTGTCCACGTCTCATCCGACATTATGGACAGTAAATAGCCATACAGTCATGGCACTCACACACACAGCAATTACTCTGAGCAGCTGGTCTTCTAAGCACTCAGCATATATTAATTCTGTGACCACGATCCTACACAACAGGGGTGATTATTATTCCTGTCCTACACAGAAGAGAACTGAGGCACAAAGGTTAAGTACTAAAGTTGGCCAACATTTCTAGGGCATTTCGTCTGGGCCAGACATAATTCTAAGCCCTCCACTTGTATTAAATCATCTAGTCCTCACTGCAACCTCATGAGACAGGAGACCCAATAGATCGTGTTGTGCAGATGTGGACGCCGAGACAGAGCGGGTAAGTAACGCAGGGAAAGTTAAACAGAAAGCAAGGAAGAGGCTCAGTTCCAACCTGGCACTCTGGATCCAAGGTCTGGGCTCTCAGCGCCACGCTAGACGCAAAGTAGGGGGATCGCAAATGATGCTTGACTTCACCAGTGAAGATGTTGGCAGCCACAGACAGGCGGGCATCCCCATCCTGATCAGAGCCCCTCTCTGGCCGGCTGCCACCTGGCCCTCTGCTCTGGTGATGCTGAGGGACCAAGGAACTTCCAGTTTGCTTTCTCCAAAGTCACACTGATGGGAACGTCTACTTGGGCCAGCAAGGCTCCGCCCTGTTCCTCGGGGATGACAGCTTCTTGCTGGCCGGTGGGCGGCATCTGCAGACTCAGGTGGGAGGGTGGACGTACCTGGTACCCACGGATGTGCTGCATCAGGCAGTCACACATGACGTTGCTGGTCAGAACCAAGTGCAGGACTTTCACAGCCGCGTACATGCTGTGGTCGTCCGTTGCTAAGGAAACGAGGCCCAGGAGGATGGCGGGCCCGCCAATGAAGTCCAGGCTGCAGGCAGCAGGGCTGGAGTGGAACACCCTTACCCCTGTGTGGGACAAAGACATTCCTGAGCACACCACAGCTCCATCGCAGTGGAGACGCAAGGGCTGTCAGGGACATCACCCACTTACAGCTGTGGGGCCTGTGCACAGGACAAGCTGGGAGGAAAAGTAGGGGCTCTAACAGTTTTAGGTCACTGAGAGATCCCGTGCTGAGTCCTCTCTGGGTCATAGAAGGCTGAAACAGCCCAGGGGATTTCAGACCGCCGCCCTCTGTTTTGGCCCAGAGTGCCAGATGAGCCAGCCGGCCTCTGAGCTGGCTGCTCTTACAACCTCTGGCTCTTGTCTGGGCTCCAGATCCTGCGGCACCGGCCCCTGGCACCAGCTCTCTGGTTCGCTCTTGCCTGCTTGCAAGGCACAGCCACCAGTTGTTTTTTCACCAAACCACCTCCACAATCGTCTCTGCTCAGAGGCCCCACTGTGCTCCCTAGATGGGCTCTGTTGTGCATAGATGCCAGCTTGGTTAGGAGCAAGCTCACTACCAGTTGTCAGACACAGCAGAGTGATTTCATCTCTACAGGGAAGCTGACTCTTTGGTAGGGTGAACTCTTGACTCTCACTCACCAGCTGAGCGTCTCAGCCCACTCAGTCTTGCCTGCGGCTGCTGCTAAGTCACTGCAGTCGTGTCTGACTCTGTGCGACCCTGGAGACGGCAGCCCACCAGGCTCTCCCATCCCTGGGATTCTCCAGGCAAGAACACTGGCATGGGTTGCCATTTCCTTCCTACCACCCCAGAATTCCAGGCTGCACAAGTCATGCCAGCCACATGCTCTTCTTCCCAAATAGCAGTGAAAGATCATACCTAACTGGCCCACAGCAACAGCTCCGATGGTGCGAAGAGAGCCCGGGAGGTGACCAGCACAATTTCTTAGCAAGAACACAGGCACAGCACTGTCACGGGATGAAATGTTCATCTAGAGAAATTGGCAACAGTTAGTCCTAAGTAGGAGAAGGCAATGGCACCCCACTCCAGTACTCTTGCCTGGAAAATCCCATGGATGGAGGAGCCTGGTGGGCTGCAGTCCATGGGGTCACTAAGAGTCGGACACGACTGCGTGACTTCACTTTCACTTTTCACTTTCATGCATCGAAGAAGGAAATGGCAACCCACTCCAGTGTTCTTGCCTGGAGAATCCCGGGGACGGGGGAGCCTGGCGGGCTGCCGTCTCTGGGGTCATACAGAGTCAGATACGACTGAAGTGACTTAGCAGCAGCAATCCTAAGCAACTTTCCTGGAGAGGAGAAGGTCTTGTTCAGGAGCTCCTGGAGGGCAGGCATCCTGAGGCCTGGCACTCCATTAGTGTGAAATAAAAGAAAATGAAGTTGCTCAGTCGTGTCTGACTCTTTGTGATCCCACGGACTGTAGTCTACCAGGCTTCTCTGTCCATGAGATTTTCCAGGCACGAGTACTGGAGTGAGTTGACATTTCCTCCTCCAGAGGGTCTTCCTGACCCAGGGATCAAACCCAGGTCTCCTGCATTGCAGTCAGACAGACGCTTTACCCTCTGAGCCACCAGGGAATATTACATTGTAATATCCGTTAGTGTAAGCCGTTGGATAAATAATAACTGAACCAGTATCAGAGGGACTGAAGCCAAAATCCAGGTTCTTTCCTGCCTCCCAGTTTTGGCTTAATCAGAAGAGAGACCTTTTCATTATACAGTTGTGCCACCAATGTCCCACATGGTCACTAATTAAACAAATGCTCACAACAAGGAGCTGATGAGAGCAGGAAGGCCCTGAGGACACGTAGAGGCGAAACAGTCCTGAGACGCCAGGGCTGCCTTCTCCCCAGTCTAGGGGCGCCCATCTCTGCAAGTCCTGGCATCACTGCTCTCCAGGGGCCAGAAGACGGGACCCTGGCCTCTTCTAGCAGAGACTCTGTGCTGGGAAGGCATAGTGTCAGTGCTCAACAGGACTTAACCCCTGACCCCACCTCCTCAGGAAAGGGAGCGGACCCTCTGTCTGTCAGAATATAAACAAAGGAGCCCAAATTCATCAACAATGAGCAGAAGAGCTCTTTATGCAGAGGATTAGGAAGTAGGAAATCTAACGGCCTCTTTACCTAACTAACTTGTCTGCTTGCTGCTTTGCAAATGTTTGCTTAGACACAATCACTGAAAGACTGCTTTACAATCTCAGGGGTTAGAAGCACCCAGGAAAAGGAAGTTTAATAGTGTTCCCAGGGTCACAAACGTTGTTTAAACATTCCACTTGTTCTCGCTCTACTGAAGAGAATGAAGAGCACCTGCTTTCTTCTCTGAAAGCAGAGATTGGTCTTGAGGAGCGTGAACGGGCAGGAGTCATAGGATATTTTCACAGACGAAGTGTGTCTGTCAGCACACACACACACAGATGTGAACTGGTGCTCATTTAATCACTGACGGCTGCCGCAAGCCATGCGGCCTTTATTCCGAAGAGGAGCAGCAAGGGGCGTTAGAGGGTGTACCTCTTTGGCAACCAGACGGCTGTCCACCTCATTGTACGCGCTTTTGATGTCTGCAACGCTGGTCACGGAGGAGCTGGCTATGTGAAGGGCAAAGGAGAGCTTTTCCTCTGCAACCAGGGGCGCCACTTCCACACCAGGATCCTCTCCTGCAACAGCACATCTTCAGTTCTTTCTACTCTCGCTTACTGAGTAGGAGATTAGCCCTCAGAAGAGTGAGCGTCTCCTGCCACCTGGCGAAGTCATGGCTGACAGTGTTGGTGGCTGTTAGATGCTATGACATGGTATTTCATGTATCATATGTTTTGTCCCCACCTGTCATTTCTGACACATAGAAATCTCACAGTATTAACCTACTATAACACAGAAGCACTCCAGGAATGAAGCTACTAAGTCTTGAGACATCTGCTGTGAGTGTAACCTCACCCCCAGAACCAAAGCGCTGGCCTGAAAGCCCTATGGTTTTCAGTGGGCTGCACGTCCGTGGCACACACCTCCCTCGGTTTCAGCATACAGGTGCTCACGCAAGGAGGGCTCTATGTGCTACTGGAGAAGCATGGTGTAAGCAAAGAGTTGGAGAAACTTTGGCCCTCCACCTGGCCTCCTCGCGTGATTCTTGCCAGTGCTCGTTGCTAGAGGAAATGCAGTTCAAAGAGCACATGAAGCGAAAGACCAAATGCTCCGCCACGCCCAGCCACCCTGCGCCATGCAAGAAGGCGTCAGCACAGACTCATTCATTCCTCTTCTTCCCAGAGGAGAGCTGACCCCCTCGCCTTGGCAGAGCGCAGAGAGTAATCCTCCCTGCTTCAACAGCCAACAATCGATAATGAAAATGTGGATGTTCTGTCTGCCTGTTTAATAATTGAAGACAACAGTATACTTTAGTTAAAAAGCTTCTTCATTAAAAGGGATGTAACTTATTTATCTCCTTCTCTTCCCTCTTTCTGTGCCGATGATATTACCTACCTACTTTTCTCTATTACGTACTCTGGAATTGAAACCTATGGGAGATTGTCATTTCCTTTTCTGCGACATTTTCTATTGGCTTGTAAATATATAATAATCCAATTACAGAGGACTTCCCTAATGACGGGCCTGTGATGAGTTTTTTCCTTATAAATAAGCTATACATAACTGGATGTCTATAAAAATTAGAATCAGCAAGGTTATTATAAATCAAAACACCCCCTACCTTGGACGTGCACAGCCTGGAAGTTACCACAGTATCTTGGGCCAAGTCTGTTAATAACTTCCAGAGTTTCCATTGAGATGGCCTCTTCAAAGAAGTACGTGGGGCCCAGACGCCATGTTAGTAAGGACTTTTGTTTCCAAACTCGAGGGGTAGCAATATATCCATAAACATCCACAAATGAGGAAGGATCCATTGAAAGGAATGGTCCTGGTAAGGCCTGAATGTATAACATCTGTTAAAACAAAAATGTGGGGCAAAGGGTAGATGGGATGTATTTAATCTCAGAATTAACCAAAGAAATACATAAAACAAAAAATGATGTACCTTATTCATCTCTCAAAGTAAAAACTTTATTCAGAAACATTACAAAGAAACACCGCATAAAACAGTTTATAAAAAAAATTCTGTGTGTATGTCTTCTCAGTCGTGTCCAACTCTTTTACGACCCCAAGGACTGTAGCCCACCAGGCTCCTCTGTCCTTGGGATTTTCCAGGCAAGAATACTGGAGTGGGTTGTTATTTCCTCCTCCAGGGGATCTTCCCGACCCAAGGACTGAA